>CAEGAF010061994.1:0-14584 GCA_903067075.1 Micropoecilia bifurca
GGATAAATCCATCCTCCTGTCTCTCTGGGCCTTTTCCCCTTTGCAAAGAAACTTTCCAAAGACATCTGATCTGTTTCTTACTCATTTGCTGCTTGTGGCTCAATGTTGGTGGGCAAGTAACCGAGAAAATCCGGTTGAAAGATTTTCAAAATAAAAGATCCTCAAGACTCAAATAATACATAAAACGAAAATATTTAATTATTTGCGGACTGGCACCAATTGGTCTATGGACCGGTACCGGTCCACGGACCGGGGGTTGTGGACCACTGATCTAGAGAATTTTTCATTTTGTTATTGTGATAAATAGCAGGGTTTAGAATAAATGAAGACGTATTTATCTTGTAAACAAATAATTATCTAGTTTGTATTGCTGCTTGATCCTTCAGCATCAGCAGCAAGATTCTTTTAACTCTGTTCCTGTAGTTGAGTGTGACTCAGGATTCTGTGGTGTCCTGAACTCAACACAGTAAAGTCACAGTGCGCTAACTAAGGCTACTAACTAGCAGGTGCTAGCTAAGGCTGCTAACTAGCAGGTGCTAGCTCAGGGTGCTTTCTGCTATGTTTATGCGTTCAGGAGGAGGAGAAGGAGAAGGAAACACATCTCTGCATCACAGGTGAGCTCCTTTCACGGTTTTAACTGAAGTTAGCTAACTTTAACTAACTGATAAAGAAATGTGTAATTTCTGAGCCATGCTGTTTATGTACATGCACTGCAGCTAGACATTTTTGGTATAAGGAACATTTAATTTTCCCAGACGCAACATTTCCATTAATATTTCTGTAGGAACGACTGCATAGATATATTTATATTTCTGGTCTACTTTAGACTGGATGTGCTTAAAGTTATTGTTAATGGTAGAAGTACCTTTTTCAAATTTGGTTCAATAATTCATTTGAATTACTTTGAGTGTGAAATGTTCATGCATGCAAGTTAAATCTGTGAAGAACACGTTAGCTTTTGTTTCAATACCTTGGTAATACTTGGAAGTATAAAGCTTGGTATCAGAGCCAATATTTATTCCCATGACTAATCAATTTGACTGTCTTATCTGTACATAGAGAAAGTATAACTTATTTTGAGTAGCTGTTATGTTACCTGACAGAATTTTGAGAGCTGAACTAAGGATTTTGCATCAAACAAATGCTATTTCTTTGCTATTTCTACAAATTGTTTTGAGAAATGCGCATACTGTTTTGTAAATGCCAACAATAACTTGAGAAATGCACCAGAAGTAACTGAGAAAAACTAACATTGCATAAATTGTTTAAAACTGCCTGTATGAAAAGTGTACACATTTACAGCTTTGTTTCTGCTAGCTTGCAGGAATTGTAACTTACCTAAATGGTTGAAGACAACTTTTTGGCCTTCATGACACTCAGATAAATGGTGAGTATCTATTTCATAAATTGCTTAGAACTGTTTGTAACTTTTAAAGTTTATTCGTAACACAAGATTGTTTGTTACAAGGGTTCTCTACGGTGGCCGACAGGTGCAAATGCGCAGCAACAGAGAAAACATGTAAAGAAAAAAAAGGCACCCGCACAAATGAAATGCGGCAAACAAAAGAGACGCAAACAAAAAGCAAATTAAATGCAGCAAACAAAAAAGAGAGACGCAACAAATGAAATGCAGCAAGGCTTAGCTTTAATCAGTCTAACTCATTTGCTCAAGAATAAATTAGATACTTTAGTGAACCAAAAAATTTAACAGCTTCTACCAGGCTTAATATCTGTGTTTCACCTCCACTCATAGAGGAAACTATCAGGAGTTTTTAAAACAATTTGGCAGGAGACATGGCTTCTCTCTCGGTGTGCCGAACCTGGAGCTCCTGGCCAGCTGATACCTGACGAGGGGAGCTGGCTGTTAATGCAGCGGGAGCAGACATCTCTGAAAACGTCAGAGCAATATTGTAATTTATTGATTAACTGAGCAGATATTTCTGATCTATACATCTACATTCTCGCCTAAAAACCTTATTAAAAAATCATTTTGTGTAATTTCAAGTGTAATACAGCACTTCTGGAGCACTTTTTGTTTGCATCTTTTGTTTGCTGCATTTCATTTGTTTGCGTCTTTTTTTTGTTTGCGTCTCTTTTTGTTTGCTGCATTTCATTTGCAGTTGTATTCTTTTTTAGTTTGCTGCATTTTATTTGTTTTTGTTTGCGTCTATTTTTATGTTTGCTGCATTTCATTTGTGCGCGTCTTTTTTTTGTTTGCATGTTTTCTCTGTTGCTGCGCATTTGCACCTGTAGGCCACCGTAATTCTCTCTGTTAACCAAAGATTCTCTCTGTTTTTATTGTTTGGCACTCTTGCCAAACAATAAAAACCTTGATCGATATGTAAATTTCATTCATAAAATGCAACATATCTGTGGAATGAAATCCAGACTACACAGAAAAAACTGCTCCAGGCACCATCAAAAAATCCGTAATTTCATGTCCTGATTTGTCCAATGTTTTCCATGTTATTTGGTGTTTATAATTCAGTTTCATTTGTAAAGGGCCACCTTCTGGCAAGCCCTGTAGGTAGCCCTTGAGCTAAGCTCATGACCTAGTAGGTCAGATGCATGTAATGGACCCAGGTTTGACAAACAAATATTTAGTCTGATGGGGAGGCGCAGGGGAGGGGTGCTCTGTGGGGCGCCGTTCAGCAGGGGACTGCTGCTCCAAGACAGAGCTTTGTATAAAAGCTCTGTCTTTTATACAAAGCTCTGACAGAGACAGACAGAGCTGGGTGGCATGGTATATGAGGAAGGTGGCGTGTTATATGAGGAAGCATTGAAGCGCTACCGAATGGCTGCCATGGAGATCCGAGGTTGTCGCAAACATGTTTTCATGAGGAAATTACTCCTCATGAAGATGGAATTATGACAAAATATAAAGCTCAAATCTAAACAATTGATGATGATATACACACCAAATAAGGGCTGTTCACTTTTTAATTTATCAACCCTTTGTTTTTGAATTTTTGGGGATTTTTTCTGTTTGACTTTCTGCATTGAATTGTTCTTGTGTATCCTGAATTACTGATCAAAAAGTAAAAAATTGTAAAGAGAAAAATGTTTCTCCCAAAAGAAAGGATGGAAGGATGAAGATTGAAAATTCCCTAAAACAACAGGTCTTATTTTTATTCATGTTTTTGTTTGTGTATTTTGTCTGATTGCAGAGAGAATCACACCTGTCGTCAACAAACAAAGGTTTAAGAACTACTGACTTTTCAGTCAGAAATGATCACATCACCTGGTTGAAGTCTCCATATGCAAGTCAACAAAGGTGAAACAAACATTTATGCGAATGCTAAATTTATATGATGTTCATGTAGTGAATCTTTCTAACTTTTTCTTTGTTTTTTTTTCCAGCAGAGGAAACACCTGATTGACAACATGTGAGTCTCAATTTCAACCTGTCACGGGAAAGACCACAACCATCCTGAGCAAAGTCTGAACTCAGTGACTTGTTACTCTAAACCCAGAGCAAGAATCCTTTTACCACCGATTTTTCTTCTACAATAGGTCATCTCTTATGTGGACACATGCTGTTTTTGTTTGTTTTGTTTTGTTTTCCAGATCTCAGTAATGCCGTGAGGAAACTGGACAGAAAATAGAATCTGTTCTTTTTTTAACTAAATTTTTAAATAGAAATTGTTTCTTTAAGTGGATTGCTTGTAATCTGTATTTTTGTTTCATTTGGATTTATTTTCTTTATAACTTTCTGTATAGAAATGGTGACAAGTTACACTACCTAACTTTTTATGGTAAAATTCTGGTAAGAACAGCGACCAGTAATTTACCATAAAGTTTTGGGGGGATTTTTTTTACAATAAAAAGTCAATTTATCATACAGTGTGGCCGTGTTTTTCACTTATGTAGATATTATGCCCAAGGCAGTATGATCGTATTTACTAGGGAAAAACCACATTTAAATTTTTTATTTTACCATATTATAGGTAATATGGTATTTTACTGTATATTGGGAAATACAGTAAAATACTGGCAGCTTTGGTTGCCAGAATTTTACCGTATTTCTAAAATACGGTAAAAAATACTGCATTTTCAAAATACGGTAAAATACTGAAGGTTCTGGTTGCTAGAATTTTACCGTATTCTTAAAAAAACTGTGAAATACAACATTTTAAAAATACCAGTATTTTACTGGCATTTTTGGTTACCAGAATACGGCATTTTCAAAATACGGTAAAATATGGCAGTTTTGGTTGAAAGAATTTTACTGTATTCTTAAAAAACTGTAAAATACAGCATTTTAAAAATACGGTAAAATTCTGGCAGTTTTGGTTGCCAGTATGTTACCGTATTCTGAATATACGGTGAAATACTGCATTTCCAAAATGCGGTAAAATACTGTAAGTTTGTTTGCCAGAATTTTACCTTATAAAGATTTTAAAATTCTGGCAACCACAGCTGCCAGTTTTTTGCCGTAAATTAAGGCCTTTTTTTTTTTTTTTTTTTTTTTTTTTTACAGGGCATATTAAATTAAAAATCTGGTATAATCAGGTATGTAAACAAAAGACAGAGAATTACTGGCTGAGCTTAATTAGCCCCAAACAGTATGGGGCATCAAAGCCTGAAAATCCTAAATTATTCTTTAAGAGAGGTTTTGTTTCATGTGTACAAATGCAGGTCTGCAGAGAGCCAGGGCCCCAGCTCCTTATCGCAGAGATTTTGAAGCCAAGCTGCGAAATTTCTACCGCAAACTAGAGGCCAAAGGCTACGGCCAGGGGCCGGGCAAGATCAAGTAAGAACAAGCACTCATCACCTTGTTGTGACCTCAAACTGAAGCTGAAATGCAATGGGATCAAAAGAAGTTCTGTGTTTGGTGTGTTCCCAAAGACTGCTGATACGAAGAGAATACCTGCTGGAGGGAACCTTCAACCAAGTGATGGCATATTCACGCAAAGAGCTGCAGAGGAACAAACTCTACGTCACCTTTTTAGGGGAAGAAGGGTATGCGTTGCTTCGCCACTCCATACAGCTTTGTGTCTTGTTTCTGAACTGAATATAACTGAAGGCCTTTACCTTCTCATCTTTAGATTAGATTACAGCGGTCCATCCAGGGAATTCTTTTTCCTGCTCTCCCAGGAGCTCTTTAATCCATACTATGGTCTGTTCGAATACTCAGCCAATGACACATACACCGTTCAGATCAGCCCCATGTCAGCTTTTGTTGAGAACCATCTAGAATGGTAAGTAGAACTTTAACAAATTGGGATTTAGGTAACTAAAAACCTTCACTAACTGTTACTAACACCAATAATCTACTATTCTAAAAGCATTCAAGGTTTAATGTGACAAAACAAAGTAGTACATAATTATGAAGTAGAAAAAATCTTTTAAATAGTTTTTAAACATTATGAATAAATTACACAAGCATTCATAAACCCCAAACTGTACTCCTTTTTTAATACTGTGTCTGGTCTTGGTGCAAAACCTATTCCTGTGAAGTTGGAATATTGTGTAAAAATAAAAACAGAATATGATGATTTGCAAATACTTTTCAACCTATATTCACTTGAATTCACTACAAAGACAACATATTTAATGTTCAAACAGATATACTTTATTATTTTTTGCAAATATTTTCTTATTTGGATTTTGTTTCATGCGACACAAAGCAGTATCATGTACTGCTTGGGGTCCAAATTGCTGCACTACTTTACGTTGGTCTCTCTTACAATTGTGATGAAATCCATTACAACTTTGTGGTTGTAACACAACAAAATGTGAAAACATTTGAAGGTAAACATTGAATGACAGTGCTACATATAACACATACATGACCAATCAGATGTGATGTTTTGTGTTTTACTCTGTAGCTTCCCTTCTTCAAATTACAATTATCTGGGTACAAAACCTTTTTCATTTCATCTAATGAATGCATGTCTGGTTCAGGTTCCGTTTCAGTGGCCGTATTCTGGGCCTGGCTCTGATCCACCAGTACCTGCTGGATGCCTTCTTCACTAGACCCTTCTACAAGGCTCTGCTCAGACTGTCAGTACAACATCCATGTGTCATTTTGAGTCAACATGTACCACATATAAAACAATTCCCATTTTTGGAGATGTAGTAATTCCTCATGGTAGATTTGGAATTTGACAAAGTGATACATGTCAGTTTTTAATTTACTGATCTATTAGAGCTTAAGGATTTATTAACGAAGCTGTTGAAAGCTGAAAATGTTCCTCATTTGAGCTTCTTTCCAAGACCACACATGTATGTAATGCAGATAACCCATTGCAGAAGTGTGGACTGTCAGATTGAGCTGCGTGTGTCTTGCAGGCCCACAGACCTGTCTGATCTGGAGTATCTGGATGAGGAGTTCCACCAGTCTCTCCAGTGGATGAAAGACAATGACATCACCGATATCTTGGACCTCACTTTCACTGTGAATGAGGAAGTTTTTGGCCAGGTTAGAACACATCTGCCAGCATCAACTAAAATGTATTAAGTAAACAACCGTCTTAAAGATCAGACATGCTAATCAAATTATTTTCTTAGTTTAATGAATTTAGATGAACTTGGTGTGCATGGAAAGGTTGTACTGACTTGAAACACTTTTCCACTAGCCCACCACCTCTAAACAGTAAAGTCTCGGTTCTCCTCTGCCCAATTAACTTTCCATTAGCAAATCTGGCGAAGCTCAGCCCGGCTTTCCTCAGATTTTCGTACCTACTTCAGAACTAACAGCACAGAGCAGGGTACGACACCAAAACCATTTGATTAACAGCTGACCGCATTGACTGATTGGCTCATGATTTATGTCACTGAAAATGGCAAACAACATTTAGCTGTGGACCACGGACATGCCGTCTATCAGAGAACTGCTCAGTATGGAGTTTAATCAGGAGCACCGGTGGGAACACATACTGTAACATTTGCAGTAGAATGACCGTGAATTAGCAGTGCTGCAATCTGGAAAGCGGCTCTTAATACGGACCATAATAAAGAAGAGAGAAACACTGGAGATTTGGTCAATTTTCGGACAGTTTTGCGTCACCAGTGTGAAACACTGGAACTACATAATATTAACTTCCATCCATCTACCCATTTTCTATATACCCTTGTCCCTTAGTGGGTTTGGGAGGGTTGCTGGTGCCTATCTTAAGCTAACATTCCGGACGAGAGGTGGGGTCACCCTGGACAGGTTTCCAGTCTGTCACAGGGATAATATTAACATATGAATTAAAAAATAATAAAGTTTATGCATGGCTAAACTTTATTATTGGTTGCTATTGGTTTATATGTTTTGACTCCATTACCAAAATCCAAAAGGTTGCACATTTAAAAAAATAAAGTACCAGACTGTAATTATAGTATGCATAACAACTTATCATTACAAGAAACTGTTCTGAGCCTTTATCATTATGTTTGGGCCAGCAATGAATTTTTATAAGGCAAAATGCAATATCCGGATTTGTTTTAGTCCATCTGAACCACAAGCTTGAGGTTCTACATTACTGAGTGTCTTCAAACATCAGCAGAGAGTTGACCACAGTTGCCGCTGCTCATGTCCTGCCCACAATAGCAAGGAACAGAGCACATAATGGAAAAACTCACTACCTGGGGTAGGACCAACTGCACACACTGCAAAAACTGATATCTTAGTAACATTAAATATCTTAAATTAAGGAGATTTTTCTTGTTTTCTTTCTGACAAGATCATTTTTCTCACCAAGAGGGATTTATGTTAGAATATTTATATTATTTTAAGTGTTTTTGTACTTAATTATCTCAGTAAGATATAAAAGCTTGATATTAAGAAAATATTACTTATTATTAGAGGTGTGCCGATCGATCGGTCACTTCAGGGTAAATGCATAGTAGGTGGTTAATCCTTTTTGGTTCCATCCTCTAAATCTCCCATCAATCTTGTTTGGTTTAAAAGCTGAATCAAAGGCACACCATCTGAGTATTCTTATCTGGTTACCCAATTTACACATTTTAACAACCCTACTCCAAGAATCTAGCATGGTGTGTAATATTGACCCATGTGGTATATTCAGCCCTCCTTGTAAGTCCTTATCCATTAATACTGATATTAAAGGTATTCCTTCTACTGTTATTCCTTCCAAATCTTTCCACTTTGCATTGTAAGATGGAGAGCACAGACAGAACACGGGTCTTAATTGAGATGCAAGGTAATAAACTTGTAGATTAGGAAGACCAAGTCCACCTTTCTCTTTCTTTAACTGCAGCATACTATATCTCACTCTTGCCTTTTTTCCCTGCCAGACATAATGAGATATTAACCTTTCCCACTCTATAAAACGCCTATCTGATATCAGAATAGGTAAACACTGAAATAGATATAGGAAGCGCGGGAATTGTCAACTAATTTAGTAACTGATCAATCTTTAGCACTCAAAAAAGGCTGTTTGCTGGAAAAATAACACCGTCAGAGCAATAACTAAATCAAAACTATCCAAAATAATTTTACATTTTGCTGTTGAGATTTAAAAAAAAGCTTTGTATGTAAATATTTATATACAAAGTGGAATAATTTTCACTTGATTCTAATGCTGTAAAAAAAATCCCAGTTCACATCATTGTGAACTGGAACATAAGGCTTTTTGTTACCTTATGTTCCAGTTTATGAGGCCCACTTTTGTTTAATAGTTTAGCTGCTCCTGTGACTTATAGTACAGGAAATACGGTAACTGGCTAATCCAGAAATAGTCGACCAATCAGTTCTACAGTGTTGATGTTCAGTTGAGCAGAAAAAACTGAGCTTTTCACATGTTGATGTGTATTTTTAGCTGCAGCTTTTGCTACAAATGATCAAGTGTTCAGTAAAGGAATGCTGTTGTTGCATTTTATGCAATTACAAATTTATTTTCTCTATTAGAGAGAAATGTAACTATTTGGTCATTTGCATCTTTAATGTGTTTCTAATATTGTATAAAAAGCCTTTTGTGGGAGCACTTTGAGATTTTTGCTAATGAAAGGTGCGGTGCAAATTAAATGTATTATTATTATTATAAATGGAAAATCTGCAGGATGTGCTAAATGTTTTTTTTTTGTCTGATCAATCAGATTTAGTAATTACTAAAGCCATTGTTATTTGCAGCCCCAGTGCTCAGCCTCTTCTTTAAATCCACACATCCTGCCAGTAGGACATCAGTCCTTAGTGATTGTCTGTGGTGTGTTGGCTCTGCTTGCTGCATCCAAACAGATGGCGTGTGAGGATTTTGGCAAAAGGTGAGATGCGTTCAAGGTCTCCATCGGCGTCGGCCTGAATTCCCCTGAACATGTTTTAATGAAACCTGTAAAGGTTTGGTGCCATTTGAGGTGACTTTGGTCTGTCAGGAGGACAAACGTCTCTCAGGATAAATGCGTCCAGTGCTGATCCTGCAGGCTGTCATGGCGACTCTGTCACGCTGACAGTGACTGTAATGAAAGGTGGCTTTGGTCTGCAAACAGCTGGAGGGACGGACAAAACGGCAAATATTCAGAGGGAGTGAATGGGAAAGAGGTCGGTAAGGTCACAGTTTAACTCACATCATCTAAAAAGAACAAAGTTTTTCTGTCGAGGGAAAAGGAAGTTCAGGCTCCAGCAAGATTTGAACTCACGACCCCTGGTTTACAAGACCAGTGCTCTAACCACTGAGCTATAGGGCCTCACCTGAGCAGACAGGTCGATCGGAGGACATTTCAATGACAACCTTGGAATGATGACACACCCTGCCTCAGCGTCATGGCGACACACCCTGCCTCAGTGCCATGGCGACACACCCTGCTTCAGCGTCATGGCGACACACCAGGCCAACCAGTCGGCTCCTCCCTCACCTGGATTCCTCAGCTCATCAGCACAAATTCAGTACAAGAACCCTAAGTCGTCTATTATTAGACTGGACCTATATGGCTTTATCTACAGGTTGAGTCTAAACTCTAAACGTTAGAATAACAGGGTTTCTATAGCTTTTATTTGAATTAAGTAACTTGCATGAGAGTAAAACAAGCTCCTGCAGCGAGTTGTGGGGAGAAGAACATCTGTTGTAGCTTGTGGCATTTGGTTCTGTCAGTTCGGCTGCATCCGTGTTGACAGCGATCCGAGGTTCCTCCAGGATCCACAGGGTTCATTCTGGGCCGCAGCGTGTGTGTGTGTGTGTGTGTGTGTGTGTGTGTGTGTGTGTGTGTGTGTGTGTGTGTGTGTGTGTGTGTGTGTGTGTGAGACATATGTCTTTTTGTGTTAGCTGGTACAGATAAGACATGCAGCAGCCATGCAGTTCTGCTCGAATCTCAGTACTTATTGTGGTTGGAGGTGAAGAATCACAACATGGAGGCTGTTTAGTTTGTATTATTGAGTTTTAAGTCATGAAAGACTCTTTGTCATCTGCAGCCACAAGGCTCCCCATTTACCGTCAAACGTTCCCTGAGCTGCTATTCAGCCTCAGGTCTGTTTGGAAATACTGGATCCTTTGATTAAAGAGGCTGGAGGAGACGGCCTGTTTCATCCTGTTTAGTTCAACCTTTTCTTGGGGAGAAACCAGAGTCTGAACGAGACGTGGAAGAGAAACCAAAGCGTCTGAGGATGTGACCTGAACTCAGCCATTAATTAGAAGTGACCTGGGGTCAGACTCTGAGGCCTTCCTGTTATCAGGTCTCTGCTGGTGCTCTGACTGAGATCAGATCTGTGTCCGTCTGCAGAGCCTTAAAGCTTCATTACATCCTGAGCATCACGCAGAACACAGAAAACATTCAACATCTGCAATATTCTAGATACAGAAACAACTAAATGTTTCCTCTGATCATGATGGAGGGGTTGGAATTTACTGGGCCACAAGTTTAAAACTTGTAGGTTGAGTTGCTTTTTTATATTTAACTTCATGACTCCTCGTGTGTGTGTGTGTGTGTGTGTGTGTGTGTGTGTGTGTGTGTGTGTGTGTGTGTGTGTGTGTGTGTGTGTGTGTGTGAGAGTGTGTGTTGCTTACAGTAACGAGGACACACAGATGTGAGGTTGGTCCAGTTTTCTGATGAAAGCTTTGACCAATCATAAGCCTGCATGGTTTAAACCCAGCAGTTGATTGGCTACCAGTTGGTCCAGATTCCTCTGAGTGTGTTTGTACTGTTGGAGCTGAGCTGCTGTTTGTCTTCATGCTGTATCTATTTCTCTTCATCATTAAATTATGGAATAAACTTGTATGTATAGCTTCAGAATGATGGATTTTATTTGTGCGCAGATGTTGGAAATTCACAGGCATTTTTAAAACAGAAATGTGAACTTAATGAGAAGGAAGTATGTTTGAGTATGATTGTATTTCAGAACTCGTTCCTTTAGTTGAAAACAACAAAATAGGATGAAACTCATCATTATCTGTTCGTACAGAAACCGCATCCAGCAGCATAGAAGCTGGTAAATCTCTGCTTTTTCCCATATTCCCAACCTAAACACACTCCTTGACCTTTAGCCTCTCTCTTTGGTTGGGAAGTCAGAAACTTCTGAGAACAAATAACTCACCGTCACTAAGTGGAGTTTCTAGTTTTAGGTGCAGAAAAGCAGAAGATGGAAAATGTATGAAGGAAGGAAGTGAAGATCATGAGACGTGTGATCAAATCATGTGTCAGCTGGTCCATGAGTGTGTATGACAGGTATTTTTTCCTTTCGAACCTTCACTAAAAGAACCACAGACAACGTACATGAATTTTATGACCAGGCTTCTGCAGAAGGAGACTCAGCAAGCTGCTCCTCCAAGTCGGTCACAGAGCTTCTGCCCTCTCTGCTCAACAAGGTTTTTTATTTGGAATAACAAGAGTCAGAAAAGATAAACAATAAAACAGGCTGCAGGCTGTCTAACACACAGGTCCTCAAACTCTGGAGGGAACAATCAGTTTTCAGGAACACAGATATTCTACACAATCAAAAAGTATTCGCACAGCACGTCATTTACTGATTAACATTAGACTGAATGTTGATTAACTATTGATTAATATTAGACTGAACATGAGTAAGGAAATGACAAAAATGATAATACCAAAAAATCTGTGACAGATAAGTTTCAGCTTATGTGTTTAAACAGAATAAAACACGACGAGAGGAGGAGCTGACTGAGCAGCTCTGGCTCTTTGACCTTCACTGTTTACACTGAGGCTCTTTATCCCATCAGAGTGAATGGAGTTAACCACAGAGGAACCTGCTTTGGTCCAAACAAACACGCTCAGTTCCAGGTTTCTGTGAGTCAAACGTTTCCTTAGCTGCTGCTCAGCTATCTGACCAATGGCCTGGCGTCTCTGGAGCGTTTCCCCATCAGCTTCAAGACCCAGTTTTCAGGCCACTGCTTCCACCACGTGGTTCTGGGCGTCTACTGCAACGGTCGCTACGGGTCGCTGGGGATGAGCCGGCGCCCAGACCTGATGGACAAACCGCTGAGCCACCGGACGCTGGGCGAGCTGGTGGCCGAGTTCGAGAGTTCCTACAAGAGATACCAGCACACTCTGAAGAAGGTGGAGGAGGAGGAGACCGTGGAGCTGAGCAGAGCCGGATGTCCGTCCACCTCTCACCGCGTCTGTCCGTCTCCAACAGGTGAAGATCGGGCTGTACGTGCCTCACGACCCCCATGTCTTTCAGCCAATCGAGTGGAAGTATTTGGTGCTGAACACGACCCGACTAGGAGCTCAGGAGATCAGGAAGGACCTGGAGAAACACGGCCGGGACATGAGGATGAAGGTTTGTCTCATCAGCACTCAGACAGATGAACTTATGTCTTCTGCAAAGGTTTTCACTTTATTGCATTAAAAATAAAGAACATTGTTGTGTTTTATTGGGACTTTATGAGTCGGATTAACTCCAAGCAGCACCTAAAGTGGAGCAGATTGAAAATGATTCACAGTTCTCACTTTTTGTATTTCAGAATAAAGAACGAAAAAAATATTCCAGATTAAAATCTTCAAAATAAACCAGTTTTAATATTATTTAGCTCCTTTCAGATGGAAAAGGACATTTTTCATGAGATCATGGATGAATGTAGCTTCCTTTGGGCTGAAGGTGGGATTCGACCGGTCAGGATTATTTGGGTCATGATGAGGAAGGAAGACGACCAGGAAGTGAGACGATGGATGATTCATGAGTCCATCAGGTTTTATCTGTGTTTAACGTTTAAATCCCATGAAGAAGAACGGGAGCCGAACAGAGGCTGCTGGTGTCCAGTTAGATGATATGTAGGTCAGGGACTCGCAGCTGTCACACACACACACACACTAATGGTGTCGCACGTTAACACACAAACACACACCTGAGTCAGCTGTGCTGCAGACTGTATGAACTTATTAAAGACTGTGTGTGTGTGTGTGTGTGTGTGTGTGTGTGTGTGTGTGTGTGTGTGTGTGTGTGTGTGTGTGTGTGTGTGTGAGACCAATCAGCAGACAGAACTGGGAACTGAGGCTGATTTTTACTGCAGTTAAATGTCAGGATTAAAACCTGATTCTAATCAGTTCATGAAGTTCAGACATTCTATAGATTTTACTTCCAGTTTTCATTTGAACCATAAATGAGACACAAACGTATTAAGATATGTTTGGTGGTTGTAGAGTTGATATCAACTCATTAAAAGTGGCTGAGTGTGTGAACTGACTTAAGGCTCATGGTTTAGCAGAAACAGGAACATAAACTTCATTCTGTGTTTTCTGTTCTTCTCTTTGGCTCATTTTCCTGCCTGGTTCTGCAGCAGCTGTTGATCATAGGAGCTCAGCTCAGGGCTCCATCCAATCAGCTGCTGTTTCATTCATTCATTCATTTTTCTAACGACATTCACCAATCTCCAAGCCTTATGAAGCCTTGACCTTTGACCCCTGCCACATCGGATTTCTCTTTAAGACCAAACAGAGAAATATTTCTACATTCTGGATGTTAATGGATGGACATATTTTCTCTTTTCTGGTCATTTTTGACAACTCAACGCGCCTCACACTGCATCACATTCACCCACCGAATGAAATCATGAATGAAACAGAAACTCTGATGTAAAATGTTTATATTAAAATAAAACAACCACCAAATGTATAAAAATAAAACCAGTTAAGAAAAACAGATTTAATCTTTATTTTAGCTACAGAAAAACTTTTTATCATGAACAATAAACATTTTTAACCTTAAAACAAAGTCAACATCATTCAGACTCTTTACTGTCTCATATGCTTAACATTTATTTGACTGTTTACTAAGCTGGTATGTCTCAATCCGTCATGTTCCACGATAAGGTCGACCTCTGAACCTTCTCACTCTGCACTTCCTCTCAATTCATTTAAATATCTTAACTGACACTGAAAATGTCTCCCTGTGATCTCTGGTCCTTCGCTCTGCAGATCTCTGTGTCTGATGACTTTTTGTTTTTAAAATAATTATTTTCTAGATCCTGAAATCCTCCATCGCCCAGTCGCCAATCAAGGAGCGCAGCAGAGGAAAGTCCTTATCGCCACGGCGACGGGCAGCCAGCCCTCAGCGACGGGCCGCAAACCGCAGAGACAAATCGTGAGTGATGGTTCCTGAAGCAGACGGAGTGTGTGTGTGTGTGTGTGTGTGTGTGTGTGTGTGTGTGTGTGTGTGTGTGTGTGTGTGTGTGTGTGTGTGTGTGAA
>CAEGAF010061998.1:0-12843 GCA_903067075.1 Micropoecilia bifurca
AAGCCCCAGACAGCATAGCTCCTAGGATCATTGGGACACACAAACCCCTCCACCACGATAAGGTGGCAGCCCAAGGAGCTGCCACCTTATCGCCATTTAAGGTTACCCCATAACCATAAATGCACACTGTTTATTACATAAATGTTTATTACATAAATGTAATAAACAGAGACCTATCTCTCTCTTTTTTTGACATAATACTCTGTTGTGAGGAGTATCCTACAATTTTGCCTCTTCTTACTAATAGAATTGACTGAAAATATTAAGTTATTATTAAGTTATTATTAAGTTGAATTAGTTCAACTTTATTCTTGTAATTTTATTTTTTTCTTCAGTGTCCCCTAATACTCTGTCGTATGTTGAAACTCAATTTTCATTTATGCTAAAGAAAGAAAAAAAAGATTTTTTTCATAAGTTTCATAAATTCATAAGTTTCATAAATTCATAAGATCCCAAAGCAAAGATCACTTTGGCTTACCTTTCTTTGGAACTTTAATAACGAGCAATAACTCTTAAAAAGTTACAGGTAGGTTGATTGCTTTCCGTATATATGTAAATCATGGAACAGTCTGACAATCTTTAGGACAGTTATTATTGCAGTAAATTGGTGGTCCTAAAACGCTTTGATATTTGTTGTCCACTTTAAGCATTATTTGCTATTTAAACACAAAAGCTGAGGAAATGGGTAATTTTAACAACTATCTTACCCAATTTTACAATTACAGTTGTAAAATTGAAGTTGCTATATGAAAGTTGCTAGCTCTACTTTCACGTAGAGCTAGCAACTACACACACATCACTCATTGCATCATCCAATTTCTCATTCTGAATTGAACTGGCAACTTATAGTATCTCTCACTGTCAACAAGTGATGCTTTAATATAACATAATATAATATTTGTATATGTTTGTTTTTAACCACCTTAAGTAAACTACAAATTTTATTGTTGGATCTAAAAATATCAATAACTCATCTCTGGCTATGAGTAATTTTACTTTATTTTTGAATAACTTTTAACTTTTTTGTTGTGTTTATCAGATTTTTAGTCATTAATTACTTCATGCATTGTGACTGGGTTGATTTTCTTGCCCTTTTATTTATTCAAACAGATCAACAAATCTATTTTAACTTCATGAATAAAGATGGATTTTATTAAATGTAAATAAAATATGTGAATGTGTGACTGGTAAGCCTTTAATTGTGGACACATTCAATAATATGGTTGGAATTTAAATGTATGTGAATGAGAAATTAAATACTCTGAAAAAGGTTGATTTTTTTTAAGGACCTCTCCAGGGAATTTCTCATTTTTTCCATGTTTTGTCAAAACTCATAAGAAGTGACAAACCCAATCATTAGTCCACATACGTAGCTTTGAAAAACATACAGTAAAGATTTTGCATTGCTTCCTGTCCTTCATTTGCTCACTTAAGTGTTAAAACTAAAAACTCCAATAGTATCACCTATCATTTTCAAAAGAATACTTACATGAATAGGAAAAAAAACTTCTAATAAAACTCGTTTAACCTTGTTTTTCCCAGGTATGCCATGCTTCTATGTGTGAGAGACATACCGCAATAGACACATGTCTATTTATTACAGTGTTTGTGACTAATGAGCAAATTTACCCCCAAGCCTGTAATTACTCTGCAGTGTTGATCTGTTTGAGTTTTTCAGGCCCTATGTACCTAATTATAGGAGCATAAACATAAACTTTTTTGCTTCTGGATGCTGCCATGTTTGCTTTGGTGTGCTTTTCCATCAATCTTTACATCTGCCGCAAGCCCTGTGAGCTTGACGGGGCCAGGTTCAGCGCCACAGAGAATCACCCTGTCAGTTTCCATGTCTCAGCGTCTTCCCCCGGCGGCGTCACTCTTCTCCCTCGCTGCACAGATCAAAGAACTGACACATGCCCCAATGTTGTCTCTCCCCTTCTCCCTTATATCTCTGACTTGCACTCTTTCTCAATCTTAACCCTCTACCTCTGTCACTCACCATCTCTTTCTGTCCTTACATCCAGCTTTCTTCCTGACTACATCAGTGGGGATTTTGATTCCATTACACCAGAGGTTAAAGCTTTCTATGCAGACAAGGTGAGTGGATCAAAACTTCCGCATACAGTTGTACATGTAGAAGCAATGAAACTTTAAGCAGTCACACAGCTGGACTGAGGATAAAGGATCCCCTAATATGCTTTCTGTTTCCTTTTAAATATTTTCTCAAGTCTGAAAAACATTCACATTACTACTTTTTATTAACTCGAAACACAATGCTGGCCACAATGCTGGCACACATGGTAAAAATGTACTTTAAAATAAATGTATATTTCACTGCAGTAGCATATTCTCATATAGTATGAAATCTTTTGAAAAAAATTAACTTTTAATTTGAGAATCTTTTTTTTTTTATTAATTTTTAACGTTTTACCAACCTTACAATGGTGCCACCAAGTTTATCTTTGCCCATATATGTTTAAGTAGCTGAATCAAACATACAGATTCCAACTGAAGATTTGCACAGACAAGAGATTTTACATTTCATTACTGACTCAGCAATCTGTCCTTTTAGCTACTTACACTAATTGTGTTGGGATGTTATGATTTAGCAAAATGTTTTTCTTGTCCTAAATCGAAGAAAAAGAAAGAAAATACTCAAAGTAAAGAGAAAGAAATACTTATTTCATGGAGAGAATTTACTGTAACCTTCTTCATTTTTAATTTAAGACCACTAACCTATAATTTCATGTGCTCACTTTGTTTGTGAGCTAATGTAAAAGTATTAAATAACTTACATTGTAATAATGCAACTATGTCAATGTAGCAGTGTGAATTTACTGTGTAGATTCTTGACTTGTAAGGTCATTTTAATTAATGTGAAAAGATCTAGAGCTGCCATCTTCATCTTTTGTGGCCATTTTTTTGTTGTTTTTTTTTTTTTTTTTGAAAATTATGAATTAAACATAACAGGAACAAAAGACTTTCCGAGGGATCCGATAGTTAGATTCTACATCTTAGTCTTAACTGCCTTCTTTTCCTATACTGTGGAGACAAAAAGTGTCCAAGGTTAAAAAAGAAAAAGCAAATCAATCTTTGAGGTGGTCTTCCCATTGTTTTTAGTCAGTGGAATGTCAAACTGCAGGCTCTATTCAATAAATTATTAATACAGGGGAAATCAGTCAAGCATATACGCTTGCCTCCGAGAAAAAGAAATACAAAGCCTGTGTGGTCTTTGTGCTGTGTCACTCTATGCATTACTGGTGCAGATCTAAAATTTAAATATGCATGCGCATTCTCGTATGCACATGCTCAACCTGCACACACACACACCCAGATGACAGACTTTGGGATTCCTTCAGCTTTGTCACTCATTTTCCCCTCGTCTGTTTCTATCACTAGTAGAAGACCATTTTCAGAAATATCACACAGGTTGTGTAAAAAAAAAAAAAAAAGAGCAATGCTTTTTTTTGAGCGAGAGAACAGACTGTTATGGTAATGCTTTTGAAGCAGAACAATTGAAAAGTTTGAGGCGTTCCTTCAGAGATTTGCCGCAAACGGTGAATAATTCTGCATAAATGGAAAAGAGAGAGAACAGAAAGGCAGCCACCAGGGAGGGGGAGACAATGAGAAAGCAGGGATGGAAAAATGATGGAAGGAGGAGGGGAGTGAAGGTTGGATGGATGTGATCAAACGGAGTGCGGCGAGCAAGTTTTGTGTGAACTCGATGTCGTATGTGTGCCAGTGATATGAGGAAGACGACGCATTTTAGAAGCAAAGTGACTGTGGAGAGAAGAAGAGATGGAATGGGGGAAAAAGCCAGAGCCTGGTTGTTTACCTAGATGTTGTAGTTTAAGGCCACTGACTGGAACCTCTACATTATTCAACAACACAACCCGCGGGAAGCTAGACAGCACTAAAACACTGATTTATACCTCTCTCCATGTCTGCTTCCCGTTCTGTTTTCTTTCCTTTGTTCTGCTTTTCCTTATCTCTCCCTTGGTTTTCCCTTTACTGTCTGTGTTGTGGTACAAATATTGAATCATGTTTTGTTGCTCTCGTGTGTCTTTTAATTTGTCATTGTGTCCATAGGGGTGCGAGCTCATAGAAACAGCTGACCAGGATCTAACCGACTACACCAAATGTCTTGTAAAAATGCTGGAAGAGATACAGATACGAAAGCTGCAGGTAAACTACACGCTGCTCAATTTCAGGCATGCTTTTCATCCTGCTCCAGCTTCCAAATGACAACAGATTTTTTTTTTTTTTAAGAAATTTCTCAAATGTGTCTTATTTACACGTTATCTGACTGGATACCATGATGTGAGGATTCCCATTACTTAGTTCTTGTTATAAAAAATGTCTATATATCTCTATAAAATTCTGGTGCATTTATACTGATCCGTTACTTGGTTTGTAACACGGTGGAATAAGGACTTGCAAGCTTCTTTTTCCTAAACAAGCATGCTTTACTTTCATGCTGTACTGTACTGTGACTTGAGCTGGGTGTTTGTGGATCGTCTGATAAACTGTCTGCTGCCTCTAGTCGTAAAGAGAACCATATTGTTTTCATCAAGCCATAAAATGTTTGCCTTTTCTTTTCTAGAAACAAAAGACACAATGTGTCCTTTTTGCAATTTGTAAACTCTTCAACAAATTTATTTTTATTCTGCAATGTCACTTCTTCAGATTTTTACAATAGTTGTTGACTGTTTCTGATGATTATGTAGAAAACCATTGGCTATTCTGTGGTCCATTTAAAACAGTGAAATAGCCCTTTATGAAACTACATTTCAGATTCTAACTTTAGTGATGCATGGTGCACGTCAATATTTTCATACAGTACTTTTCATGTCTCGTCTGCCTCTGTTTCCCACTCTTCCCAAAATGCTGTAACACAAAACAAAAAGTGGTGGAAACTACTTGATTTCTTATTTAACCAAGTGTTGTCAGCCAACCAAAAAGCAAATTTCAGAATATTAATCCACATCATTAACACAACAGAACAACAACAAAACACTACTGGTTGTCTCACTGTAAAGAAGTCTTAAGCATACAGTAAGACATTTACGCACCACATATAAAGACGTAACTCCTTGTTTTTAACTTCCCAGTTTTTTCTCTCATTAATCTTTGAGATCACTTCAAATAAAACTTTCTCTGAGATTTTCTTTTTTTCTTGCTGTCCACAAATTTAGAGGTTTACCTTCATAAATATTAATATGCATTTAAACCAACCTGGAAAAAGTAGAAAATAACATTGTGACTTTAAGAGATTAAACCAAATCTGACTTCATTAAAAGCATGCCAGTGGATGTATATTTCAACCCACCTAAAACACACTGCTTCTTCGAGTCAAATAATGGGAAATTGACCAAGATATCAGAGCGAGAATTACAGATCTCTGTATGTCTGGTTTAACTTTGGATGCAAATCGGTCAAATGTTTTAAGTTGTCACATTCATTTATTCATGTAATTATACACACGGACATCATAGGAATGTCTAACCATCATATTATTCAGAATTGTGACAGGTTTTCTTTCTCTTCCTGAAGCAGATTATTGGTGGAAAATATCTGTATCAATCTCTCAGCAAAAGCAAAATGTATTAAGAAGATCCTGGTTCAGTCGGTGTCTCCAGTGAGACAAGTTCAGTACAAACATCGTCTTAAAGACCTCTCAGGAATACAGAGACAAGATTTTTCCCTTTTGGACGCATTTCTTGTAGTCTGATTAAACCAAAACTGAATTGTTTGGCCTGTTACGATTGTTACTTTTAGAAGAAAAAGGGGTAAAATTGCATGCCTTAGAACCCAAGCCCTGCTTAAAATACAAAGATGGCAATCTTATGTTTCGTGGACGTTTTTTTGCAGTAAGTACTGGACCACTTCCCAAGATAGATGGTCTCACAAAGAAATGGTAGTTTATATTCACTTTACCAGAAAACGTCATGCTGACAGAAGTACAAGTTAGGTGTTTTGCAAGACCGACGTCAGTCTGATGAGAAACATTGTGGAGTTTCAATCTGAAATAACACCTTTCTCAGATAGCAGTCACAGTAAACGCAGTAAAAAAAATCAGTGAACAATTAAATCACAATGAAAGGGACATTTAAGAAGTACAAAATAGCAACACACAATTGCCATAGCATCTCAGCAAGCTGTGAGACTAAAATAGTTTTTTTTTGTTTTTTGTTTTTTTTAGTGTGTCTTAACGCTGCTTTTTAAAAGCATCAGTAGAGTGCAACAATCAGAAGTGGTGTGGTAGTTTATTCCACAATCTTGATCCAACAGCTTGAAAAATCTCTTTCCTTTGTTCCTAAGACAAGTACAAGGGACCATGAGTGGGTTCTTCTTTGCCCGTGCTGCGCTCCCAGTGTCAAAACCAGTATGTTTTGGTTTAGAATAGCATAGTTCTATACGGTTTTAAGTCTTATGAAGATCAATTGCAAAAACATCAAAAAGCTGTACGGACATTTATTGGTCGGAGAAGTTGACTATTTACCGCAGTTGCTCAACGCCATCAAAAATGTTCCTATGTTACATCGATGTTATTGATCCAATACCACGAATCCTTGGTTAAAACAAGAAGGCTATGCTGTCCTTCTTTCTGTCTGAATGTTTAGAGCCCTGAAGTGAAGCTTTCAGTCCTCTATGTGCTAAAGAAAAGATGTTCAGGGGTCAGTAGCGTCGGACTGTGTTTTACCAATGGCAAATTCCTGCTGGGATATGTGGGTGTATGGGTAATAAAAAAACGTGAGTCTTTCAGAAGAAAAAAAATACAAAGCTCACTCACCATTTCTTGGAGAAATAAGGTTTGAGAAATATCATTAAAATAACATTAGGTACACTTACACCTACATATAAAATCCAAAGGGGCTTTTGACTCTTCTAAAATACAATATTTGACATATTCTGTGTTTTTTTTTCCTTAGAAGCCTGATATCAGCAATACTGCTTCAAGCAGCAAGACAACAGAGCCTCGTGTTCAGCCGGATGCTCCGTATTCACACTGTGATCAGGCATAAGATGTCTTATGTCTTGTTTTTTTCCCCCCACTTTTTTCTCCTTTCTGGTTTATTATATATCCTTTTTTATTTTCTCCCTTATCACAGTAAGCACCATGTTGAGTGTTACCCCAATCACTGCAGAGTGTCTCAATCACTTCACATTTCCAAGCTAATGAAAGACAAAGGGAAAGACACTTTGATGAACGCCAACATTCACTTCTTATGTACCCACATGTAACCACAATGTGTGCTTTTGTGTGTTTCTTTTAGGGGGGGTTTCTTAGTTTTACTAATATTTAAGCAGAGTGTTTTTTTTAGTCTGACTGCAAAAGATAGGAACTTGACAAAATGCTTTTCTTTTTTATCATTTGCTGCTGAGAGTTGTTTTTTCGTCAGGAAGATTTTTCCTTCTTACCCTTTATTACTCATACTTGAACTCCGGCTCTCTTTAGTACCCAAAATAGGACTAGAACAGCTAAACTTCTCTAAGAATTTAAGAGAATGCATTGTCACATTCCCTTTCTGTTCACCTTTGCGAATTTCAATCCACTTAGCCCTTTTAAGAGAATGAAATATTTCAGTAAAATAATAGGATTTTAAAATCCCAGGGAATCGTGTCAGAGGATTATAGTGGATTTAGGTGCTTTTTTCTTTGGTATGTGTGTACCTTGGCTGCAGGTACTTATCTCCTTAATACCGTGCATGTGCTTTGGAAATGGCTGTTTTTTGTGTCTGTGCCTACTGTGAGGCAGCACCCTATGTTTTAATTTTCTGCTCTGCTATGATCTGTTCATCATTTTCCAACAAATCTCTCCGTTGATCTCACAGGCCTCTTTCTGCTTGATCCGACTCCTTCAGCCAGGCAAAACGGAGAAAAGCTGATTCTGTACACCCTGCTTGTTGAGCTGTTCTTTATTCTGTCATAAACACCATTTCTTGTCCTGGTTTGTGGTTGATTTTAGTGAGCAAATACAAAGAAGAAATAAACAAGCAAGCTCAGGTTTTTAAATAATGCCCATTATAAATGATAAAAGGGCAAAATTTATTTTGTGCTTTTCTCTTCACTCAAAGCACCTTACATTAGGGCCACATTTACCCAGTTGCACTCACTAACGTGCATCTATTCTGATAGGCAGATCAGTGTTTAGTGCCTTGCCCAGGGTCTCATCAACATATGACTGGGAGAAGCTGGATTGGAGCTCACAGCTTTTAGATTGCAAGCTGACCACTCTACTGAGCCACTGTCCCGCGTTGTTGTTTCCAAACACCAGTAAAATGCAAGTAAAGTGAAGATTGAGCTAATTATTTGTTGAAGCTTGAAGCCCAACGCACAATGTCTTTATCTCTGTCTTTCTTTGTCATTCTGTCTCTATTCATTCTCATGAGAAGCTGTGTTTATAGCTTTCCTCTTGTAGCTGCATGAATTTTTTTTGAGCAACTTTACATCTATTTTAAATAAAGCTAAAATTAAACAGTAAACTCTATTTACTCCTGTTTAGCTGACACTCCCCTAAAGGGTTTGGTTCTTAGGGGTTTGGAAATTGCTGTGAGCTTTGCAGGAGTTAAATTAGGACTGTACAATATTAGGAAATAATGATGATAAAAGTGGTGATAAATTCATCTTTTTCTCACCAATGTCTTTCTCACGTCATGCTTTCAGCGCAGTAGGCATTTCATCCCAAAGGGTGCTTTGCAGTATCAATATTGCATGCACAAACATCGCATTGACAATATACATTCAACTGATTTAGGTCCATAGTGACACAATAGTGTCACACATTTACTGTAGATTTGTCAGTTTGGTGACCATGGAGGCAATTGGAGTGAACTCCTTCGTATCCTCAAGAAACCAGTAGATTTGATCAGTGACTTTGTGATTGTGTTCTGCTGAAAGTGCCCATAATATATGCACAGTGGTTGGTTTCCAACGCTCAACGCAAATTTAATTCATTCTAGCAGTATCTTGTTTCTTGAAAATTGGTATTTTCCATTAAAAGTAATGGAAATGGAAATTATAATTTTTTCAAACCCTCCCACCAACATTCAGCTCTTAAAATCACAGTCATTTTCTACACAAGAAATTATAAATGAACTCGGCTTTTCTGAGGCAAAAACATCAACTGTGACTCATTCTGCAATAGACACAAAGCCAAATACAACAATCACAAATTACAACATTGCTGTTAACCCATATATAACTCCCTAGAAGTTAAGGAGTTACTGGTGTCACTATTTCCATACTGGGAATTAAAAAGATGTCAGTTCATAAACACTTGCTTCTCCTTTTAACATGCAAGGTTCCATAGCACTGTAGTTATGAAGCATGAATCAGAATTGTTTGGGTTATGCTGTGCTCTTTTGTTAAAACATTGCACACAAATTATTATTGGCACTGGAGAAATGGGGAAAAATAACAAAGAGCACACCTGTGGCCTATGCTTGTGCGACAAAGTATAGGCTACTTTGTCGCACAAGTATAGGTGTTGTGCCTGTGTGTGAGGCACAGAGCAGTTTCCCTTGGTCTCTAGATTACGCACAGGCTAATGACATGCTATGCATTCATATTTAGAGAAATATTCCTTATTGAGGCACCTGTGGATATTCATTTGGGGGAAAAAATATTCAGATTCATTAGTTTTTAGTGTTTCACAGTACTAAGGAACACAAAGAGTGAAAGGAAAATATCTCTCACAGCATCACATTATCACCAGTAACTTAAATCTTTGATTCATCACACCAGAGACAATTTCCCATCCTGTTATTGTTTAATTATGCTAGTCTAACTCTATAGGTCCTCGTTTTTCCTGACAGAAGTGGTCTGGTCTTCTGCACCAGTTGCCACTTTTGTCTTGACGATTTGATGTGTTGTGCCTTCAGTGATGGCACTACACCTACTTTTATTGCAATGAGTGGTTATTAAAGGTCTTATTGTTGTTTTGTCATTTTGAACAAGTATGTCCATGTCCCTGTCATTATCAAGGCATTTTTCTCACAATACCGCTATACACTGGACATTTTCTCTGTTTCTCACTGTTGTCTTGAAACCCAGGTGAGATTTGTGACTAAAGATCCCAGTAGATGAGTTGTTTGTTGAAGTCAAACCAGGTCATCTGTCCTCAAACCACCATGGCACGTTCAAATTAACCCAAGCCCTCTTTCCTCCCCATTCATTTTTAACTTCAACAAGCTGTATCTAGATTCCTAAATGCGCTGCCTTGCAGGTGTTTGGCTGATTCACCATTTCTGTTAAGAAGCAATTGGACAGGTGTGTCTAATGAAAGGAAAGTGGTGGTTTTTCCTGTATGTTCTGCGGTCTTAACCTTACTATTTACTACATGTATGATTTGAAGTTTGGGTGCAAAGGCATCACATTCCATTAACTTCAGAAAGCAACTTTACACTTTAACCACTTTCTGATCTTTCTTTGAGATAATCAGACAATCACCAGCTTTGGTTTAGCGATAGTTTTTGTCATTTATAGTACACACGTCTATTGGGTGAAATTATTGGCCAATAGACTTGCTTGGAAACATGCAGCTGCAATTACCGATGCAGAGGAAAACAAATTCTGCAGCTGCGACCTGTATAAAACAAGCGTTGGTTTTCCCCTACACTCCATAATATCAAGTGGAGCTACTTTATGCAAGCAATTCATTTACTGTCCTCAACATGTTATGTTTTTGCCACGTTCAGCTAGTCAGTTTATTGCCAACATTAAGTGGACACTGGAGAGTAACAAAAAGTGCAAAACATGTCCATCACATTCTGAAAATATAACCAGAAAGATTTCTCTTTTACTGTACTCAGGTAGCTTGATTGAATTAAGCTAAAAAAAAAAAGTTTATAAGACGCTTCATGATCGTATGATTCAAAATTGAAATAATTGGAAATGACGTCTTGTGTACTTGGATACATTTCTGTCCGTGGGTTGATGCAGTTTGCCCTGAGATTTTGTAATCTTTACCAAATCACAGTGAAGGGTTTAATGACAAGATTAGCATTTTTTGAACCTTTCCATCTCTGTCAGTGCGTCTCTCTCACAGAGGGGAGTTTGTTTATCAAGCCTTGTTGTTTACAGCTTAGGCGATGTTTCATCACGCGCGGGTGTCAGCCAGATGTTGAAATAACCTCAATCTCAGCACTCCGTTTTGTTTTAACTCCATCTCCCGAGAGAGGAAGTAACTTGTGACACATTTAGTCCGATAATTTATTTCCCCTTAGTTTCATCTAAGCTTTTTTTTCCACTGATGAAACTTGGTGAATAAGGCGAAATGATCAAATTGACAAAGTGAGATTTTGGAGGTCACTCTATAACTTAAAATAGGTTAATGCGTTCACACTGAAAGGAGAAGAAGCAGAATATATGTAATTCTAACAAATTACTGACGTTTTACTGATGGGGTTGTAGTAAAAAATATATATGTTCCAAGAAAATTAACTTTTTTTAACAAATTATTTCCCCTGCATATCAAGCAAATTGAACCAAATCAGTCTTTACCTCTCCATGTCCATAAGCTAATAGCAAATAAGATTTCAAAGTTTGTTGCCGGTGATTATAAGCAGTGTTATTTAAAACCACTGACATATTCAATACTAAATTCTCTTTACTGCTGAAATAGATGAGGTCATCATACTAAGATCTGACATGTTTTCCAAACCCTCGAGGAAAAAAAAGGTTGGAGATGTCTAGGAGTTTGGTAAAGGATATAAAAAGATCAAGCGCAGACAGTCTCCTGGAAAAAGAAGTCTCCGAGAGCCTTTAACTTTCATCACACAGTCTGAAGGTAACGCTTGCAGGTTTTCATGTCAAAGTGCGCGTATCTAAGAGAATGCACAAATCTGTTCCGAATCAGAGACATACCAGTGAGAAGTATTTTCTATTTTGGAGCAAAACTTACAATTAGGTGGAGATGTCACATTTACACTGGGTAAATTTTTGACCATGGAAAATAAAGGTGTTTATGAACATGTGAATGAATGTGTTGTGCTGACATAAAACAAACAAGCAAAACAAAATGGAAATGTACTTGGGAGTGGGGGGGAACAATACAAGTGAAAGGCAAAAGTACATAATTTAACTGATAATTCAGCTGGTGTTTCCTAATAAAAAGTTAATCATTTTTTGTGCCATTGTTTATATTGACAATTTTCATTTGGTAGTACTTTTACAACAAAGAACCAAGTGCTTTCTTGTTTTCAACTGTTGAAAAAGTGGGGTGTATTTTATTTTCCTACCCATAAAGTCATATATAATTTTGTTTTGCTGCAGGCTAACCAATGCTGCTGAACTTTTAAAAAGGTAATGAAAATGGAAAAGTAACAACATCGACGTGTGTGTGTGTGTGTGTGTGTGTGTGTGTGTGTGTGTGTGTGTGTGTGTGTGTGTGTGTGTGTGTGTGTGTGTGATTGACGGAACTTGCTGGTGTGACTGGCAGTCATCAGCCTGTGAAAGCTCTTTTGGTGAAAGCTCTTTTGCCCTCTATACTCTGTTAGGCTTTAGGGCTGTCAGCAGACTGCTTGGGGAGTGTATAGATGGAACTGCTGAGAACAGTAAATAAGGTGGTTAAGCGAACAAGTGACTCAAAATTTAGATGCTATATAATCTAGCTCTATTGATTTGCACCAAATATTTTAATCTCCTAAATTGACTCGGGGAACTCATTTATACGACTGGATGTTTTGACATAATTGTCTATTGTGTGATCTGATTCTGGTTTCTCGGCTCCAGCGAGTAATACTTGGCAGTAGAAAGCCACTTAGATTTATATTTTTTACATCTATATATATACTGTATATATATACAGTTAAAGTATATATGACTAAAGTTAACTTTAACTGT
>CAEGAF010062000.1:0-11121 GCA_903067075.1 Micropoecilia bifurca
ATATATTTTAACACCAACACCGTTGTAAATGTTAATGTGACTCTGTAGTGTTGAATTTAACACCAGCTGACTTGGACACATAAAGACACTATTGGGTGTTAATTCAACACTGACATTTTTACTGTGTAGGATCTGTTGGATCTGTAGGATCTGTGGGATCCACTTCCATTCCAGGTTAACCGTGAAAGTTGTAAATAAGGAAACATCCTTCAGTGACGTCCAGAGTCAGAACTTCCTGAATGTATTTTTAGGATGTTTCTGACATTGAAGCTTTTGCAGCAATATATTCAGGACTGAACCATTAATTGGATTAAACCTCAACTTCTCGGTGGGCGATATGGACTTGAAGCTTTATTACCATATTTTGGTGGAAAAACTGTTTGTTGGTTCTTGTTTTAGTGTCTGTATGGATGTGACCAGTGATCATAGAAATACTCCCGTTGAAGTGAGACTGATTTTAAATTGGAGCTTCTTTCTTTAAAAGATGTGGTTTATATAACTAACTACATTTAACCATGACTGTCACATTTGCTTATATTTATTAATCTTGTGGAACAAACAGCAGAGAAAATAAAACTAGTGTTTCTGATAAGATGAGTTTTGTTTTTTAACATTAATTGAAATTTATCAAGATAAAAATAAATCAAAATTCTTATGACTGAAGTTTTCACGAGTAATTAATCGATTATGATTAATCATCAGAATAATCGATTACTGAACCGAACATCAGCTGCTGTCCTGAATGTATCGTTTTAACGTCTGAGTTCTTCCTTCGGGTTGGTAGTGAAATTTGACCTGCATGTCTCAGTTTGTCGTGTTTTCGCCTCGCAGAAGAAGCTGCTGCTGAATCAAAGTGTCTCCAGCCTCAGTTTCAGACTTTTAAGATGTGAAACTGGGAGCAGCATATTATTATTATTATTAAAAATATGTAGCGTTGTCAGCCTCTCAGCGGCTCTCATGCAGGCTAATGCATTTCTCATAGCTGGCCTTTTGATATTTGACGGCTGAATGCTTGTCTCTGCCTCAGGCTCTTTATTCACCAGCCGTGTCTCCATGTAGGTCACAATCGTTTCCTTTCTTGGTTTGAGCTTCCTGTCTTCACCTCTTCTTTTAAAGAGAAGCTGTTCAGTTTCCTGCTGTGTTGTGTATCTAATGTTGATCTCGGGGGACAAACAGTGAATTAACTCCCTCATATTTTTCTGTTTCCTTTACGACTCCACTGGCTGCTGTGGATTAAAACACTTCCTGTTCAGGACTTACACAGCTGCTGCTTTCCTTTTTCTCATATTTATTTGATTCCCTTCATTTTATACCAGTAATTGTTTGGTTTCTGGGATGACGTTGTTTAAATTTATTTATTTATTAAGTTTTATGGTTTTAAAACAACAGAAATGCTTGAAGATGCCAAAGAAACCAGTGTAGGGACTGGATTTTCTTCAGTCCCCTTCCTGTCTTTAGCTGCACATTTCCAGTCAGCTGGATGAATGGAGGCCGACACATTTGTCCTTTTTTTACATGAAAGATCATTTTACCTGTTTGGAAACATTTCCAGCAGTAAAAGTAATAATATTCCATTACTGCAGAGCAGCAGAAAGATATTTTACTGATAACCACTTCAATGTTAGCAGGTGTTTCACTCTGTTATGTGTTTTACAAATTGTACAAATTGGAAAACATCTTTAAACATTTCAGAGACGATGAATCCCAGATTTTCTCTGAGCGTTAGCATCTCAGCCGCTAAGATCTGGGTCAGGTTTTGGTAAAAATGGTAATAAAAGTTAATTCTGCTTCTAATATTGGAAAACAGTGAAAAAATTTTGCCTATTAAATATAAGCAACCAACTAATCTTTTGCAATGAAAATACTGCTCATATTCAAGCATAATTAACTGTAGTTATGATAAAAAATAATAGCAAATACCTGTCATAGATAACATTATAATGTTAAAATTAAAAAATATTTTATTTATGCCAAAGGGAAACAAGTATCTTTAATAGAGTCATTGCTGCTGCTGTAGGCAGGAAGGATCTCCAGTAGCAGTCAGTCTCACGTCTAACCTGAAGACGCCTCTGACTGCAGAATGTTGCTGTATGACCGTCATGACATTCTAACAGCTGAAAATCTGAACAGCAGAGAGAATATTCCAGAGTAACGGGTCTCCTGTGTCCTCGACAAACTCTGCTAATCCAGCTCCTTTGCTTTTGCTGCTTCTCTTTAAATCTGAGGCATTTTTTTTTTACTTCCTCCTTCTCTCTCTGCTCTGCATCCATGAAGTTTCCTCTTCAGCTCCTCTGGGGTTTTGGGGTCAAAGGTCAGGTATTATTTAAGTTTTTGAGATGGTCATCAGCTTCTCCCGGTTGCAAAAAACAATATATTGTTGCCATGGTTACATCAAAAAAGAGCTAAAATCCTTACAGTTGCACAGCGTCCAGAACCAGAGGGAAAGATTTTCCAAACAGCAACAATTCAACCAGAAAAGTCACAAAATAGAACCAGCAGAGTGACACTGGTCAAGAAATAATCCAATAAATCTTTGCAGTACATTTATAAATTAAAAGCTCTTAGATCAACTTATATTTGTAGGTTTTAAATGGCGTAGAAACAGAGAATTTTATCAGACGTCAGGCTCTGTTTCTGTGTCCATAAAGCTGTAAACAGAGGCGGAGGCTGCTGTATAATTTCACAAAGCCATATTCTTGTTTTTATGAGAAAATCCTATCATAAAGTCATATTTTATTGGAATGGTGTGAGTAACTGGAGGTTCTTCATGAAGCGTGCGGACGGCTTAGCCCGCCTCAGCTGACATCATCTTTTCATCTCAGGCTATCTGTCAACCAGCCTCATCCGTTTTAACGCCACGCGTTCAGGCTTGCAATTAGCAGCCGTATGTCTCCACGGGCTGCACTCAGGGGGAGGCAGGGGAGGCAGGGGAGGCTGGGGGAGGCAGGGGAGGCTGGGGAGGCTGGGTGCAGCCGCGGTTATTTATATATTTATTTAGGAGGGAAAGTCTGGGATGCACAGACTGATTTAACTTGCTAATGTTGTCTGAGTGGAGATAAAGCTGGTGAAGAAGCTGGAAGACGACGGATGCATGACGGCAATAAATCAAACCGTGAGCTAAACAAACACCCTGCAGGCATGCAGACCAGAGGTGTACATAATTTACTGGCAAAGACATCAGTCGTAGATAATGTAACGTTTTATGCAGAGAGAAGGAAGATCCATGGCTGATGTTTTTCCATTTTGTGCCTCTAAGCAGAATTGAATGAATCTGGTTGATAATTTAGCAGGAAATGATTCTGGCTGCTTTGTCACAGAGCAACATTGATCTCTGAGATGATTGATGATGCTCGGCTTTTCCTGGTGTTTGATTGGCTCACAGGAACAAGATGAAGCTGCTCTCCAGTGTGTGTCCAGTGGTTTCACTTTAATCGGGTTGTACAGTTAACCAGCGTCCGGCCGACCAGGAGGTCAGACTTTAACGACCAGAACAGTTTTGTGAGCATGCAGTCAGTTCTAGCAGCTTCCTGGAGGGGTGACCCGCCCTGCCGTGCCAAATCTTCCTCTTCCTCACTCATCAACCCAGCTTTGACACCTGCGCTGGAAAATGGAAATAATGAGTCATTTAGCTCATATCTCTGCTGTCCACTGCAGGTCTGACAGCAGTGGACAGCACCGATAAAGTCGGAGGAAAGAACATTATGCGGTGCTGAGGTTACACAATGATTTATACTCAAAATAACCTTTTTCTTTTAGTATTTACTGCGTTGGACCGACACACAGCGATGCAATGCTGGTCAGAGTTTATGGGAAAAGGGATGGAGCTAAATCTGGACAATCCTGGAATAAAACCTGTTAGAAGCTGCAGAACATCCTGAACTCACAGCCAGAGCTACAATTAAAGCTGCCCTTGTTTTTGTCCTTCTGTCCACAGATGGACTCTGTCCTGTCCAGTGGTGATGCTCTGTTCTGCCATTGGTCAGCAGTTTAGCATTAGCTTCTACCAACTGCTGAGTTGGTAAAGCATTAGCATTAGTTTATGGTTAGTGCGTCACTGACTGTGCAGCTAACATTTTACAACCATCACATATGGACAAAATTTATGGAAACAGTAAAATTTGAAATAACTTCCTCACTTTCTGAGTTCCTTGAGATGTTCTTGGATTTTTCTGAAAAAGACTCAAAGCGACAGAATAAGATCTGACGTATTGAACTGCCATCCACAGGTGGATCTGTTGTTATGAGACACGAAGCTTGGAAATAAGTCCAAACCTTCAGCGGGGAGGGAAGGTCTCTCCATATGTGAGATGAGTTGTTCATACTGGTTAGTAGACTCTGTCTGTGCTTAAAGTCAGAATTTATATAGGTTGATTTGCTCTAAAATCATAGACGGAAACGCGTCTATTTCACATTTTCTTTTGTGCTTCATTTTAAAGTTTGCTCATGATGATTGGACAGAAAAATAGCTTCTATGTGCAAAGCTGGTAGAAACAAACCCTGAAAACCTGCAGCTGTTTCTGCAGCAAAAGGTGGTTTCAAATTAGCATTTTTTTCCCACACAATTATACACTGTTGGTCACTTACCTGAAGTGTGAATAAAGTGGGTTTATCTTTGTCTTGTGAGAAAATGTGTATGAGTTTTGCACGGCTCTGGTAGCTTCACCTCCACTCAGACAGTCAGGGTTTATGGATTAGCCTCCTGCCAGGACGGCGACATGTTTGACGGACTGCATCTCGTTGTTACTCTGTCCTGCTGTGGAACCGTAAGACCTGGCTGCAGGGTGAGGATGTGTGAAGGTTGAGGTCAAGAGGAAGGACGCAGCTTCCCCGGGCGAAGCGGATGATTTATATCCAGGAGTCAAACTGTAGATAACAGCAAAACTATTCCAACCTCTGAATTCACAGACAGAGGACAGATGATGAAGGGCAGCAGAAACAGAGCTCTAGTTTCACCTTGTCCATCTCAGAGGAAGAACGGACTGTCTGTCTCTGTATGGTGCTGTGGGACCAGATCACAGCATGTTCTCTAGGTTACGCTGGTTAGAGCTGCTTTGCTGAGAGGCCAAAGGCGGCAACCCAGCAGCCTGAGTATCTCTGGTCAAACTTCAGCGTCTGGATCCTGTAATTAGCCTGCAGACTGAGCCTGGCTGCAGGGTTCGGTGTGTTCAGTGGCTCCGCTGCCTCCTCAGCTCCTCGGGCCTCCGGCTCCCATCATCCAGTGCTTCCAGATGTGACCGGCTGGCACCAGAGTGAAGGGATCGTTTGAAGTGGATTCAAACATAAAATGTGATGTTTGCCAGAATGGAGACATCAATGTTCCCCTGAGCCGGACGAGTGAAGGTAGCGCTGAGAGAAAGAGGCTCATGCATAAATTATATCAGCATCGATGCAACCAGCATCAAAAAACCCACAAATTATTAATTGGATGTTTTCTCCACTGGTATAAATCTTTGAACAACATTCAGCTCAATTTTGGCTTCTTGGATAAAAAATTTATTTTTTTTAATCCACCAATAAGAAACTTTTATATTTCACCCATGTTGAAAAATTAAGTTCTGTTGCAGGTTTAAATTAAAGGTGACATGCAAAATTCACATTTTGCACATTTTTTTTACTTCCATTTGGGTTTCACTGCTTCTAAAAACAACCAAAGTGCGTAAAAAAAACCACCCAGTCTGTTTATGGCAATAGGTTTATGTTTTTTAGTATCTGGAAAATGAGCCGTTTCAAAAAAACAGATCACAAATCAGCAGGCACTGCCTGTCGCCTAGCAACCCCAACTTAGCTCCAGGTCATTTTTTTCAGTTGGTTTTACCTGCACGTGCTGTACAATGGCTGCTGGAAAAGATAAGTGTTTAGTTGCCGTCTTTCAAACTACTTGCTCCATTCTGGTTGGTTGTGCAGGAGGCTCTACTAATGCTTTTTAAAGCTGTATAGGCTGTTCAGTTGTGCATCCGTTTGCAGCCATTTTCCTGCGTGAGTGTAAACGTTGAACTAGGGGGCGTGGCCAACAGCGGCTTAGTTGGATTTAAAGTGACAGAGGCCCTAAAGCAGCTCATTCTGAAAGGAGCTCAAAACGGGCAGAATTGAGCAAATTAAAATCTCATTATGTAAGAATGATTCTGTGCAGAACATGTAAACATGTTGTGTGTGACCCACAGACCTTTCCTGATCTGGTCAAGGAAGAGTAACGGGTGACGTTTAAGATGCCTACAGATGTGATGCATCAGCGGTGGGAGGAACATCCTCTCCCTCTGACATCCTTTGGCAGAACAGAAATGAGTTTGTTGGATTCTGTTCTGCAACAGATCGGCTCTGAAAGCAGGGGAACATTCCTGAGCGTCACAACAATTCACTCTTGTTCTGGTTTGTATGTTCTAGAATGATTCCAATTTATAAAATACAGTTATGAAGTTTAGTAATAAAATCACAACATTTCTGGATGCTCTTCGCCTCAAACTTCTCTTTTTTTCCCCACATTATGTAAACTCACTGAAAACTCGCTGAAGAGGAGACAAAGTCCACTAAACCACTTTTATTTAGGATACGCAAAAACTTGGAAACTTGGTTAAAATTAGCATAATTTTCACCACAAATGTTAAGATCAGACATTTTAAAAGTTAATCGCTTAACAGGAGTTGTAATATTTGTCAAAATCTTAATTTGCTCAGAAAAATCCCACCAAATGTATTTATGTTAATAGAAAACAACTGATTTCTTACTCCTTAAATGTCTCAGTACCTCTTAAAGTTTCCTAATAAAGTCACAGACAGCAGCAGATTTTCTGGCCTTTGTGCTGCTTTTTCTGTGGTTGAGGGAAGATGTGGAAAATGTGCAAAAGGGATTAAACTAGTGTTGGTGTTTTATTGGCTGACTTCTGTGCTTGTAAAAAGTCTGTAGACATTCAGTTTACAGGAATGTTTCATTCTTCCCGCCTCACAGGAAGCGTCTGTTTCATTCACTGCTGAATCATGTCCACAGGCTTCATGCTCTAGTCTGAGCCAACAGCTGATATTTACACAGGTATCAACAATTAAGACGGACTGTTAAATATTGTGGCTCTTTAATTTGAATGACTCCATCAGCTGGAGTGAGGAGCGTCACCGTCTCTGACGTTGGCCTCAGGAAGATTTGTCCCTCTCCTGATCTCCAGGTTTTACATGTTTGAGGTGTTCCAGGATTTGACTAGGCCCTATTTCCCAATCCTCTGTCAGTCTTTGGTCATTTTATGCAAACATCCTCTGGTACTTGGTAGAATTTGTGGTGGATTCTGCGACGTTAAGCTGGTTTGGTCTTGCTCCAGTAAATCAACCCCAAAGCCTGACACTTCCACCTCCGAGCTTTAGGCATGAGGTCAACGTCTCTCTTCAAACCTCAGCTTTTGGCTCATCTGTCCAAAGAACTTTACTCCAGACAAACCTCAGTCTTTCTCTCTATTTGTCTCGGAGAGGAAAACACATAAATGTTGTTTGTGACGTTTCCCAGCCTCTGTTTGCTCCGTTTGCTCTGTCCTGTGATGAACCACAGACCAGCCATAGAATCGGATCCCTTTGATTTTCAGTCTCTGAAGCAGCTGAAGGATTTTTTTCAGTGCATTTTCTCCTAGTGTAGAAGTAAAACTATTAGAATATTTAGCCTTAAAATCCAAGCAAAAAATTTATCATAAAATCCATGGGAAGATTTATTTGTATATTTCATAAGGAAACAAAGCAGCAAAGCTTTGTTGAAACAAATAACAGTAAAGCAGAAGGTTGAGCTGACGGCTGTTGTGCTATCAGATATCGATATTAATAGTTTGTAATACTGCGTTGGGTTTATGGTTCTGTGAGACCCGTGGAAAATCAGCAGGTGTTTCTCAAGTCACAGTGGAGGTAAATATGTCCAGTTGATACTATTTTATCCACAATTAATTCACTCTATTGTTGAACATTATCAGAAAAATGCAAAAAGTTAAACAGGCATTAGCTCCAGGTAAAGATCTGAGTTTGGCTTGTAATGAGCTTTTAGATTAGATTTTAAAGTTTTTTACTGAACAAATTGACCTTTGATCTGGTTTTCAGGTTCAAATAGGAGGAAATTTGATCTCCAAAAGCCTTTTAAGATATTTCTGTCCAGAGGTTTCCTGACCAGCAGCACCTGTTAATAATCACTAGCAGCCAAACTGTTGTCACTTAAACCGCCGTAATCCTGAAGGCGTTTCACACAGAACCGGGTCCTTCCACACTGCTGGAAACCAGTAAGCTGCAGGCCCAGAAACCAGTAAGCTGCAGGCCCAGAAACCAGTAAGCTGCAGGCCCAGAAACCAGTAAGCTGCAGGTCCAGATGGCGTCTAGACGTCCTGCAGTCTGAAGGAACCGCTGAAGTCCAGTTGGTCACATAGGATCAGCTTTCCTAGGGAATGACAGAAATCAGGTTCATTCTAGTGAATCATGATCTGAGCTGTTTTTCTTGAGGACAACTTGATGTTCAAACTATCCTGATTGTGAATAACTCGGATTTTTCTCACGTTTTCTCTGTATGGGGACGAGGAGCTGCAAAAGCAAAGGGGGTGGATCAGCAGAGCTCGTTGAACCTCGCGAATGTGATGGGAGCCAATCAGAAAGCAGAAGTCCGGTGGATGTTGGAGGCGTCTTGTATCGTTTTTCTCTGTTAAACTTCGTCCTTAAGTTACCGCCAGGGTTGCTCCCAGTCGGCCATGTTTGTTTACTCTGAATTCACGTTGGTGTCGAGGTTTTGTGAGATTTCCTGTCCAACATCTGAACACTGGTGAACACTGACATGTGGCTCCACGGCCCACACTGTTCAGTCAAACCTTTGATTTTCTAGCTGTGTGTCGAGTCGTTCAAGTTTTAAAAATCAGCAGATTATTTTAAAATCCTGCCATTTGAACCAGGCTTTCTGATGTTGTCACTAGTTTTGAGTCTGTGGCCTTTTCATTCCTTCCTGCATAGCATCACCAAAAACAGTGACTCTGACAATATCTTGATGCTTTGAGTTGTGACAACTTTTAGTTTCCTTTGGGATTAATAAAGTATTTTTAAATTGAATCCAATCTGTTGCATCCTTGGTTCTTGAACTATAATTTCCAACCAAAGATGGCATCCAGGCAGAACTTTGTGATTCTATGTCATAGACTTTGTAGTACCAAATGCTTCAGTGAAGGTCTCACCAGGATCAGCGTTTCTGGAGCCATGCTGGACTAATCTGTCTTAAAGCTGCATTAACCAGGTTCTGATGCTCTGTAATCACTTGATTGGTTCGCACTGAGACCAGAATCCGGCCATATGCGGCAGCATGTTGGGTTAGGCGCGTTCTGGTAAAATGGCGCATTACTGATCGCCTCCAGTCGTCTCGTATTTTCCTTCTTTTCTGTGTTAATTAAAAGCCAGCAGATTATCTTTCCTGGGACATCATGTGGTCATGGCTGCACACAGCCTGACCACAAGCTTCAGACAGTCAGAAACCTGCAAGTCGCTGCCTTAAATGGGAATAATTTGGCCTTAAATGGGAATAATTAGCCTTGTTAAATGAGAGGTTCGTCGTCTCGGCTGGTTATTTGTGGCAGAGCTTCAGGACGGCGTTCAGTTGTGTGAGAAAAGCATCAACGTTGCCAAGAAATACACCGAGTTTAAAATGACGGATGGTTCGGATCATTGCAGCAACAATGGAGGATTAGCCAGGACTCTGACTAAATGGCATTAAACTTGTGTTGTGTGAGAAACAATGTTTTGAAATGGTCCAGCAATTAGCAACAGCTGGCTTCAGGTTTCTCCACTGACACGGGTTGGAAATGATTTGACTGCTGGACTAAGTTGTTAATGGGTCCCGACGACGGTTTGGGTTTCCTGGGCTGAAGTCGGCTGGCGGCTCTTGGCCTCTTCATATTAATGGGATTATCGGCCCTGTGGATGAGAAGGAGCAGAGACACAAACCCTCCCCAGACCCTCGGGTCCAACAGGGTCGCTTTGGTCCAGCCTGGAGACGAAACGTCCGTCTCCCGTCTCCATCCTGGGCCGTCGTTCCCCATCGAGCAGCGCTGGCTCCTTTGAAAAGGTCATGACCCCAGCTGGCCCGTCCAGAGTCTTTGTGTTTGGTAAGAAGAAGGGCTTGTGTGGTCCGTCTGTTCTGCCTGGACTCGGCCAGGGAGGCCATTTGTCGCCAAATTGAGGAGAATTAATCTCTTGTTGTGTTACCTTGTTTTTTATTAGGACCAAAAATCAGCAGAAGACCTGCAGCGCCGAGTGCCAGACCTGTCAGAACCGGCCGTGTAGACTGGATCCTGTCGTACGTTTTCCAGAACACATGTTGTCAGAGTTCTGGTTCTGTTTTAATGGGACAAAGGATTCACAGATGATGAGCTCAGATGCTGCTGCGCCGTGGATCTGCCAGCCTGGCGCTGGTTCTGGGTGACACGGGTTAATTTGTGGGAACATCTGGGACCAGTTGAAACACATACCCTACAGTTAGCGAAGCAGATGGAAAAGTTTATTTACTGTATTTATTTCTCTTTCTTTGTGCAACGCTGAAGTCAGGAGTAGCTAGAAACCAAGACTGGAGCCAAAATGATTGAATATTTTCTCGTTCTGAGATCAACTTATGATAACTTTGAAGGAAACTGCAGCAGTGTCAGGATTATGGAAGCTCATTCCTGCCACAAAGGAACAAATAAAAGGAAGTCATATTTACCAGTTTTGAAGTCATAATTGCCAGTTTTATGTGTAGCTTGAAAATAACTTTTTTAAACTCTTAATTTTGTCTATTGTAGTTATAATAAAAAGCAAAATGAAGACTTTAAAGCTCATGATCATAAATTGAAAACTAGTAATTCTGACTTATTTTTCTGAAAACTTTGAAACTTGTAATTATTACTTGCTTTTGTAATTGTGACTTTTTTATTATTATGACTTTACAACTCAAAATTATGACTATGTGACGGAGGAGCCGTCACGAGCCGGGACTTAATTATGAGTCCGTGCCAACATGCGAGCACACACACATACACAATCGCTAACTTCCTTCTGTTCCAGCTTGGACTGATGCGGTCCATCGTGGGTGCACACGCGATGTTCCTGCTTCAGTTAGCATCCATCCTACCTTGTTTTCATTTTCAAACATTTTCCC
>CAEGAF010062001.1:0-31966 GCA_903067075.1 Micropoecilia bifurca
ATCTGCAAGTATCGTAACATCCAACTGTCACCTTGTTCACTCACTGCTTGCTTCGCATCAGGTCATCAGGCTTAGAGAGATTCCTTCAGATGTTAAGTGTCAAAGTTAAAAAGGTATCAAACTATTCAGAGCAGGTGCTTGGTGCAATTTATTTACTTTACTAATGCATGTAAGCTACAGTTTGTACTGTTTCAATTAAAAGAAACACATTTTCTCACCACTTCTTTGATTCACTTTGTCCAGCTGTCGACTTTCAGTCTGTGTCCAACCAGAGCCAGGTATTGTGTAGTTGGTGCTTTTAATCAGTTTTCAGTTAAATTAATTCAATCCAACTTTATAACAGTCACAAAATGTCACCAAATTCACTCTGTCCCTCTAAAACCTTTCAGAAAATCGCAAAAGTGTATTGAATTGTATTGTTTGCTGAATATCACAATATATATCGTACCTGGGCAGAATATTGTGTATCATATCGTATCGTGAGATTATTGTATCACTACAGCCCTATCGTCCAGTGACGAGGTCTCACCTTGGCGATGGACGGCCAGCGCAGGCGCCCTGACGTCATCGTACGAACGTCCATCTGTAATGACGATCATGATCTTGCGTTTGTTGGGTTTGGATTTGCTGAAGAGCTGCTCTGCCGCGAAGGTGATGGCGGCCCCGGTGCTGGTCCCGCCGCTCCAGTAGTTGATGCGCTTTATGGCGTTCAGCAGCTCGGCCTTGTTGTTGTACTGTCCGAAGGCGAACTCCAGCCTCTGCTCGTACGTGTACTGCACGGCGCCCACCCGCGTGTCCGTGTCCGAGATCTCAAACTCCCGCGTGACGTTGGCCACGAACTGGAGCACGGTGCGGAAGTTGCCCGTCCCCACGCTGCTGGAGCCGTCGATCACGAAGGCGATGTCGTTGGCGTTGAGGCACGTCTTGCTGCACACCAGGCGGTCCGTGTCGCAGACGCGCTTCACCAGCGGCTGCACCGCCTTTCTCAAGGCGAACCAGCTGTTCACGGGAAGGGAGAAGAAGCCATTTGTCCGGCACACAGCCTGGGAGAAGTGAAACAGGTGTTACAGACTGTTTTTTTTTTTTTTTTTTTTTTAATTGGACGCACCGGTAAACCTGTGCAACTAAACACCACCTTGTCAACAAAGTTGGCCTCGACCAGGTTTTGTTTCTCGTTCTCATCAGGGCCCTCGATGGTGACGAAGAAGATGTTTATGCCGGATTCTCGGGCGAGTCGGGACGCCTCCTCCACCTTGTCTGTGGGCCAGCCGTCCACCAGCACCACCGCCACGTTAGGGGCCCCTCCACGGTTCCCATTTGCGTCACTGAAGTACTGTTTGTTGATGTAGGACAGGGCCTTCCCTGTTTGAACACCAGAGGGCGACAGGGAGACAAATAACTGACGCTGTTGTCTTAGGAAAACATAATGCCTGCTGGACTTTTTTTTTTTTTTACATTTTGTCATGTCACAACCTCTAACCTCACTGTGTTTTGTAGGGATTTTATGTGATGGACAGATGTGACTGACAGCTATGACTCCAAGCGCAACATAAAACTCACCCGACTCCAAAAAGAAATCTTGTGCTACAAACATCATCTGCTGCATTTATAGATGTGTGACATTTAAATTTTGAATGAAAAGTATTTTAAATTATCTTATTGGAACTACAAAGGACTTGATACTTTGAACACAATGAGACTTGAGTTTTTCGACACATTCAGCAGATTACAGAGAGCTCAGAATAAATTAACTATTAAGAAAAGTGCAATTACATTGAATTTTATTAAAGGTTTTGTGCTTTCCTGTAGCACAGTGACAGCTATTTCGAAGCAATATTCTTCTGAAAAAACTAATGATCCACCAAATGTGAAACTGTGCAGCCAAAACTTTAACAAAACTCTGATCGTAAGAATAATCGACAACTACATCTGAACAGCGTGATGCTGCCAACTCCATGTTGTGTCAGTGAGATATTTAAAGCTTAGTTTATATATTTTATTACAATTTGACGCTGCTTTAAGGTTTCCAAAACATTATTGAATACAATACAGACGATGGAAGAAACCATGCATTGGCTAAAGGACAGAGTATTCTGCACAGAGATATCTCTGTACTGGGATAACCTATATTTATTTTGTCTGTTGATTGTTGGTGGTCTTTACAATAACAGGAGAGGCTCTGATTGAGATTATAGAGCCTTTTACATTCACACACACTGTTGGACGATTGTGGTCAAACCCAACAAACTGTCAGCAAGCAAAATTTAGCAAACCCTGAAAAAAAAATCCAGCCATCAGCTCCAAAATCTGCAGCTGATGAATGCTGCCGCACCAAAAAAAAAAGGAAGCAACAAACAGCCCTTGCTTTTTGAGAGCTGACCCCTGCAAGCTTGTAAAAAAGCAAATGCGTTTTGGTGGCAGGAGAAGAAAAACACGCCTTACGAGAGAGAGAGCTGTAATTTAGCTCGCTGGTCTCCTGGCAAATTTAGATTTAATTCTATCCCTGCATGTGAAAATGTGCCAGCGTAGTAAAAACCATGCGATAATTGTAACCCTTTCGCTTTCACACTTGAGTTTGTGAGTTATTGTCGCAGTTGGCAGCAGCCAGCGGGAGTCACTCACCCACGTTGGACATGCCGCCCTTCTGCACAATCTTATCTATGGCCGACTTCACGTCCTTGGAGCTGGAGTGAGCCCTCAGGCTGATCTCCGTCACAGGCTCGTCACTTCAAACAAAACGATAGACGGGCAGTTTATATCTTCTTTTCCCAAACTGGGACAAAATTTCAGAAAGCATAGGCAGAGTTTACCCGTATTGGATGATGCCCATCATTGGTCCAGCCATGCCTATGTTGATGACCTGAGCCACCTCAGCCAGAAAGTCTTTCTGGATCTTAAAACGCCGCTTCCCAATGCTCCAGCTGCCGTCCATCAGGAAGGCAAGATCAACCTTACAATCTGAGGGGAACAAAGGAAACACCATGGGGCTGCACTGAGGTGTTTTTTAATCTCTCTATACGAATAGGACTTTCAAACTTAAGATAAAGGAAACCAAATATTGATTTTTTTAAAAAACTCTTACACATATTTGATTACATGTTTTTGTTTTTAAATTCAGCTGAGCTTTTAAAATTGCTGAATAAGGAAAGCTGCTCTGGCCCAAATCCAGTAACCTAGTTTGCTCTAGTCTAGCCACAAGATATTATTCAGACAAGCTTCTGTCTTATTTTGCCTTTAGAGCTAGAAGGCAGTATTCTTTATGAGCAGCATTGGTTTTGTTATTGCAGCAGCAGCAGCTGCATACACACCATTTGTATTCAGAGTTTGTCAGATGGTAGATTCATAGTGGGACAATCTAATTCCTAAGGATATTACAGCCTAACTTCTTGGACTGTTCCCCTACCCTTGAAGTTTTACTGAATTTCTTTAACTTGCAACAAAATACATTTTACTGTGACTCTGTAGAGTCCCAATGTTTCACAGATTGCTTCAGCCTTGTGTTTCAGTAGTAAGTAACTTCAAGTATATGATGAACCTTCATCAGCTTTCCATGTATTTGATAGTCTTTACGATCTATAGTATGAGAAAGACAGAAAAGAAATACAGCGGCCAAAACTATGAAATTTCTGGGAGGTTTTTGGCTCTTGGCAGAAACTTTGCACTTCTTATATGGCACATGGCTCTCTAGCTTGTAAGTATTAGCAGTTGGTTACCTGTAGCCTTTACCATATTGAGACACACAACACAGTGAGTGAAAATGGCTGCACATAACTCAAACTTTTACAGGATGAAAAAGTTTCACAAGAAAAACCTGAAACTAAATACAAGATGAGACTAAATAGCCCTGCTAACGTATTTAAGGGCTACTTTCATCTTCTTTAATGACTAAGACATTTTAAGGCCCTAATTTTAGATACTTCAATTTAAGATTTTTTTTTAAGGATGTACAAACATCCTGACAGTGAATAAGATAATGCACTGTCATCCCCACCATCGAGTCAAATGGGACTGTGATGGCACAAATAAAGCAACTTATTATTTGCATATGAAAATTAAATGTCAGGAATTTGAAATTCATCTTTTCTTAAAACATCTCACTATTATTCTAAACACAACTCTACATCTACAAAGCTTTAAAAAGCAGAAGGTCAGAAGAAGACAGGAGTGACACGATTTACACTTAAAACAGACACTTATTTAGCTCTATATGAGTTACAATTTCTCACCCAGCAGAATAATCTGCACCTCATCCCAGTTGGGACCACCAGGATAAAAAGGACTTTGTTTGAAAGTGCATCCTCTGAATAGGCAATCACTCTCAGGTATGCATCTGCTTTAATAGGACTGAACTAGATGTAATACCTGGGTGCTTGCCACAGATGAAGAACATTCACATATTCATAGATGCAGGAAGAGTCACATACTTGGGTCTCCTTGTGATGCAGGGGGTTCAGGTGCTCTGGGTAGCGCCTCTGGTTCTCTCAAGCTCAAACCTAGAAAGCAGCAAAACAGAGAAATGCTTAAAAGTCGAGATGTTCCTGGATTAATTAGCTGTTTTAAATACAACAGAATCCTTGATCTTTTTCCTTTTATATCTTGGTTGTCTTCATGTGGGACAACTGAAGGGAAAATAATCAGCTTAACCTTTCATCATCCAACTGCAAGGAAAATGCAGTTGGGTGTCTACCACGAAAATAAAACACTCAACTAACTAACAACAAAGACAGCTCAAACGCCTACTTTAGGGAAATTACATTGAAAGTTTGAAGGCGTCCTCTTTTTAGTGACCCCAAATGTTTCCAGTCACAAACATCATGCCCCGAGCCACCATGCCATTTGGCTTTTGTCCCAACTCCCTCCAATTACAGGCCGAGCAAAAAACCCAGAGCCTTATCCTCGGATAGCTTTGGTTTGAATCACACTTACTGCAAAGCTGCAAAGTGGCAAAATGAGCAGCAGTGCAAGCAAACTTACCTGAATCATAGGGGTTTGCATCCTGTTTCCAGGCATCTACTGGCTCCACTGCATGAATGACATTATACAAGCTAAGCATTAGGAAAGCAGCAAGTCATAAGGTCAGAAGCATTTACCTACAATGCTGTGAAAAAGTTTCACCATTTCAGATTTCTGGATTTTGCTCTTTAGGTGACATTTAAATGTTTCAGAGCATTAATCCAATCAGATCAGGAAAGCTCTAGTAAGTAAGCAAAGTAGTTTTCAAATTATTAGTTCGTTTAAAAAGGTAAAAATATCAAAAACAACTTTGCAAAAAAAGAAACGCAACTTCCATTGTTAAGTCATTAAATACTAATTTATCAACTGTAAAAGAAAAAAGAAAACATTCAGTGACATTTCTGTCAGCAAAATGTTAATTGAAAACCATTACAGGGCGTCGTGTGGTGCAGTGGTTAGAGCAGGCGCCCCGTATAAAAATGGTCGCCATAAAAGATCTTCAAGGCTAAAATAACGGATGATCAACACTACATACAGGCCCATCTCACATCTTTATTATCCCCAAGATATTTGGAAATATATTCTATGAACTAATGGAGATTTTTCGAAGGTGTGCATCCTGTTAACATCTGGTGTAAGACTAAAAGCAGAACACGTTTATTTCATGGTGAGGGAGGCACATTCAACTGCAAGCTGATCTCTCACTGAGCAGGCAGAGTTAAACCCAAACGCACAACATTGTGTCATACTAGTGACAAACATGACGAACCGGTAAATCTCAAGTTGTGATGTTTTTCTGTCCTCCAATCAAGGGACTGTGTCCTTTGGACCAGGAATGGTCCGGTATGAGTCACTTTTACAATGGAAACAGACAGAAAGTGCACTGGACCCGTGCCGTATAATCAGTGGAAACGAGGCATAAATGAAGCATTTGTAGAGACTCGGTCAAAGATGTGACCTTTAATTGAGTTTGTGCTCAAAGGTCCTCCATGTGGCTGAATTAAAACACGATTGGGTCAAAAATTCTCCTCAGGGATGTAAGCTGCTGAGAGCTGTTAAAAGGAATAGTACAAACAAGTTTTACTTTTAAAATAATTTCAGTACTGCAGAACCATTGCCATTTTCAACTTGGTTATTTTTCAAAATACTTTGACAATATGTATTAATTGTATTTAAATGTGTTGTGCATTTGTATCAGGTTATCTTTGTCTTACACTAAAACAAGTTTTATTGATCTGAAACATTTTTGTGTAACTAAATAGCAAAAACTGAAGAAATCCGTGAAGTGACAAATACTTTTTCACAACTAAGTTTCAACAGCATTCTGTGCAAAAGCTGCATACTAATCTCCAAGGCCTCCCTGGATGTTCATTATGGTTGCTCACCTTTGCCTTGGGGTAAATGCAGGGGCATTTTGTGGCTGCCATCTAAGTCAGTGGAGCGAGGGGCTAAAAATGAAGACATTATCAAATATGAAAAAAAACTGCAGCCAAAGAAAACACTGACACTGTGGCAGAACAGCCAGCATGAAACTCTGTTTAAATGTTTAGCTTGGCTGGATTTCTGGTTGTGTTTTTATGGTGGATGCTCCAAATGGTTTCCAGACCTTTAGATTCGAATGCCAACCTGTGCCTCTAAAAAAGAAGAAAGCACAATGTTTGATATGAGATTTAGTGCTTTCTACTGGGGCTTTTGTGTCTCGTCAGCAGGTTGTACTGCAAGCGACTTATATTGTTTAATGTGAAGGCATGCAAGTATAAAACAAATAAAATATGGTTTCCTTTCACAGAGCAGTTAAGGTATTTTAGGTTCTTTCATGTACAGTCAGAGGGAAATTGACCCAACTGTAATATCTGCATACTGTGAAAAAAAACTAGAGAAGAAACAGGGAAGCATCCAGCCTGCTTCTGTTTATACTGTGAATTAAATACAAAAGTACCAGAAGCTGAACCTGAATAAAAGAAAACAAACTGTTTTTTTCATCTGCTTACCAAGGTATTCATACTCCTTGAGTCTTTCCATGTTTTGTCACATCATAACCACAAACTTTACCTGATAGACCGACACAAAGCACCAGATAATTGCAAAGTAGAAAAAAAGGGTTACATGTTGTATTTTTAGAAATAAGTCTGTAAAATGTTGTGTGCATTCTTTTATCCCCATTTACCCATTTAATGGCCTGAAATTAAAATCAAGGGTTGCAGCATTTATATTGACATTAAATCACACATAAGTGGGTGCTATTATTCTAAAAACTAGGCTAACACGGGTTTGCCTAGAAGAGTGGTTCTTAACCATATTTGAGGTACCGAACCCCCCAGTTGCATATGCGCATTCACAGAACCCTTATTATTCCACACAAAATACTTTGCTGTATTCTAACTTTGTAATTATATTAGTTGTGTTACCACCCCCACGCCACTAGAGGCAGCACCAACCCCAAAAAGATGCGACTAAGGAGCAGATTTAGACTATAGAATTTGGTAAAAACGGTGAGCTTTGCAGAAGAAATTAAAGATACAAATTCAAATCCATGCTGAGAGTGGAGCTCCTTCAATCAGTGCTCCCCTCTGCAGCTCTGATTGGCTAAGCAATGTAACGTGATCCTCTGCAGCAAGTGATGGCAAAGCGGCGCGGGACATCACGACTTTACACAAGTGTGTCTTCACCTACAGAGGCTCCGCCGAACCCTTGAGACCGACTCACCGAACACCTGGGGTTTGCTCGAACCCAGGTTAAGAACCACAAATGTGCGGTATAGGTTTTGCATAACATATGAAAATCCTCCTCACAGCATCATGCTATATGGTGTGTTCAGGGTGAAATGCAGTGTTAGTTTTGTTTCACACATGATATCTTTGACCTGTTCAATATGTCTTTTTTGACACTTTATTTTTGAAGTTGACTCCAGATTATTGTGATTTTTCTATGTAATGTCACTCCAAACTATTTGCAGAAAATCTGCCTGTTTGTAGAGTATATTAAAAAATGTATAAAAGCAGCCTTGGTGGGGATGCTATTGACTGATTGGTTTTCCTTGGTACTGATTAGCTGTTCAATCTGGAGTGGAGATAATGAAAACTGTAGATGTAGTTTCTATAGCGCACTGCATATTAATATATACTACGGTATATTTGGTGTTTGAGTTACTAAAATGGGAAGATATAGGTATTTTTAGAGAGGGTCTAAAGTATTTTGGTGTGGTTGTGGTTCCAAACACTAATGTTCTCTGACATGTCTTCACAGAACAACTGTTCTTTTATTGCTAAATTACACACAGACTGAATCTATTTGCAAATGATCCCTTCTGAATACTACTGGTTGCAATAATTTCATTTCCAGGGTAACAAAGTAATGGGGGCTGATGTAAAATCCCAATAAAATACATTGAGGTTTGGAGGTCCAATGTGACAAAACGTGGAAAAAGTCCAAGGGGTTGAATACTTTAGCAAGGCAATCCCGACCCATTTATTGAAAATCTACAACCTGGAGATTTGTTAGTAACCCCAACAAATAGAAATGCATGAACACTTACGGTATGGTCCAAAGCTATAAAGCCAGCGTTCATACTCTGAGATATCAGGCCTGAGATCCCGAGCTAGAGGAGGACGTTACGAAACCCATTAGTGTGGAGGAAACATCAGAGGGAAAAGCACATGTTTCATGGTTACGATCGGTCAGAAATCATCCACCACCAATCCCAAACCAGTGAAAACAATGGCTTTTTTTTCCCACAATTATCACCTCAGAGTACATCACTTTCACATGCATCAATATCCTGCCCCATTCTGCTTTTCTGCACTTCAAAGAAGCCCTCATATGGCAGGCAGATGGCATGTAAATAGAGATTCCCTTGCATGTACGTACTTACACATGGAGTCAATTCAGCGCATACACGGTCAGCAGATACCAAACTGTACCAGATGCACGAGCGTGCAGCACAGCTGGATACGAGGTGCGCAGTAAAGGTTGCATTACGCACCCAAAACTGCAGCACTTTTTCAAAGAGGAGGTGCATTTACTTACCTGGCATCTCAGGTGTTTCTGTCTCACTCCATGCATATCCTGAGTCTGGAACTGCATAGCTAACATCTGAGCAGAGAACATTGATGTGTCAGCAACGTCTGGAAAGATTCATTCACTCTGGATATTTTTTTTGAGCCCGTTTGTCCTTGATCTGATTAAAAACCAACATTCATCTCAGTCTTTGCTGAGGGATTGATGTTTGCTACCTGCTGGTCGTCGAGCTCCTGGGAACCAGTCAGGACGAGAGTAAGAAGAGGGTGGCCAGTCTCTCCTGGGAAAAGCTGTGCATGGGAGAATTAGAAAGCCGTTTTCAGGACGGGCATCAAGGAGGAACATACTTGCGATCTCCATAAAAGTGGGATTTATTAGTGGATAACGCACAAGATGTTCAGAACGACACTAAAACAGTAGGCGCTCAGACGCTTCTGGACTGAATTGCCGCCTGTAGTTTTAGAGAAAACTTGCTGTTTTCTTTCAACTTTTTGGTTAGGAAGGTTAAAAAAAAGCGTAATATGAATTTGCTATTTGTTTTGTAGTCGACATACAGGAAGGAAAACACATCAGATTTGAGAGAACTGCCAAAGGCCCTTCAAAATGCTCTTACTGCACTCTTAGGTTTAGCCAAAACAACCTCTTACTCCACCTCCACAGTTCAAAATATTTACGTCTTTATGTCTGAACTGTTATTCTCTGGGAGTCATGTCTGAATGTTTATGAATATACGTCAAAGTATCTGACCACAGCAGATGATTTAGAAATTAAGGAAAGCCTTTTAAAAACAAACCAAAGTTAGTTAAGTTCACATAGTGATTAATGCATCTTTACTCAACTTTATACATAAGTTTGGAGGTAAAACAGCTTCCAGGAATGAAATGGTACTTTATCTACATTAATAATATAATTAGGTCTGCATGTTGGGGCAGTTGTTGTTAGTGCTAGTTTATTAATTGTATTAATTACTTGTTGCTTTACTAACTCTTTAGAATTGAATATGAATAATGAGATTAATAATAAATGTTTTTTGATGATATGTAAATAATTTGGCACATGAAATACATTTAAACCTGAAACATGTACAGGTTCTTTGTTTATTTAATCTACAAATAATGATTTATTCCTTATGCTTAAGATCAATGTTTAGGCTGGTTATCATATAATTTACTTAGATTCAAATACTTCAGTTTACCCTAAGCACCTCCTTAGAAGTTGGTCACATGAATGCAAACTTAAATGAGCACAATGCAAACTGTCCAGATAGTGAATTTTATTGACAAGTTGAGGTAAAAACCAGAATGGCGAAGCTCCCTTTGCAACAACAGACTGAACCACGACTGCACACTGCAGTGAAATCCACTCTGAGGACAGGCAGCTTGGACAAACACACAGCGTTCGGCTTTGAGGTTCCCATACAGGGGCAACTGGTGAGAAGGTTCTCTGTTTGCAAAGGCAGCCTGAGAGAGCGCAGCCAGCAGCGCACTGAAGCGCGGACGTATTATTATAGACTCTATGTCAAACCAGGGACAGTTTAGATAGCAGATAGAGATAAAACCAATCTGCTGCTCTTGACTTTCTTTTTTATATTATTATTAAAAACTGCCTTAAAGGATCGAGTTCTATTTCCTTAATCGTAACCAATTCAGTGATCGCAGAGGTCAAAGGCTGAGGATCCTCCTCTTGGATCGGAGCTTATTAATGAGCATTGTGTTGTGACACTTGCTCTGCTAAAAAGACATAACCCAAAACATTTACCGCAGCTCCAAAACATACTTACTTTTTCACATTTTGTCAAGTTACAAATTGACAAAAGTTGTAGACCTAAATGTTTTTCTTTGGGATTTAATGTGAGAGAATCACATTGTGGTGCAAAACAGAAGTGGAACGAAACGGCAAATAGGCGTCGGCTTTAACCCTTGAAATATTTTTACAAATAATTATCTGAAAAGTGTGGTGTACATTTGTGTCCCTGTACTTTGGGTGTGTCTCCAGCCTTGGACATCTTAACACTGAAACTGTAAACTCTCCTTTCAAAGTGTCTCAAGATCAGTCAGATTGAACGAAGACCATCTAGAATCATCACTTTTCAAGTCATGCCATAAATTATCATTTGAATATAAATGTGTTTTGATTGCAAGACTTCGGTATACCCTGATCTAAACCGTTCCTTTACAGCTTTTGCTGTAAGTTTACAGTAGTTTTTCAGCTTGGTGTTTTACTATGAGGACGGGGTATTCAGATCGATATGCAGTGATTTTTTCTCCACCAACTTTCATGTTGTTGGACAAAGAAATTTGTAATTTTGGTCCCATCTCTTCATCCACGTGTTTGCTGTTTATCCCCCATCCATGTTACTTAGTGCTCAACTATAAGATTCAATTGAAAAAAGTTGAGGTTTGTAGTTGTAGCCTGACCAATATTGGAACGCTTCAGTGGATATAAATGCCTAAGTGGTATAGCGTGAATACTAAAATATTTTCATACATCCTTTAGGCTGTTAGACTGACATGTTTCATTATAGACGCCAGACTAGCATCATAACTTAAAGCAATAACACCCAACATCTGTTTTAAGCCGCTAGGTGCCAAAGCTACATAGGAAAAGAATTTTTTAAACTCATAAATCAAAAACCACAGAGATAAGAGTCAAAAGAAGCATCCATCTTGGAAACTCCGGAGGCACTGCTTGGCTTCACCTTTAAACTCTGACTTCCATCTGAAGCAGCAGCCTAAAGGAATCACTATTCTTTTTCGTAAATCACAAGGTCATCCCTCGATCTGAATAGCTGCTTCCTGGATCGGATCAAGAGCTAAGCAGCAAAGGTTTTGTGGAAGAGTTTACACCGCCTTTTATAAATCAGATCCTACAATCAGCTGTCATTTAAACAGATATAGCCCTGTCTAATTTTAGGGGATTCATGGCTTTGCATTCCGCAGAAGGAAAAACAGAAGCACATTCCTCGGAGGGCCACACCTTGGCTGGTTTGTGGAGCTTTTCAGAGATTGGACCCATATGCTGCAATGGTTACAGACTTGGGCGCATGACTGGGTCACTTGGCGCTGCTGGTTTCAACTCTCTGAACCTTCACTGCCAAAACTCACAACTGTCGCAACTACCAGCTACTTTAAATGATGAACACATTTACTCCTGCTGGTCTCATTTTTTTTTAAAAATTATAAATTGGTTTTACCTTTGCAGGAAGTTACAGTTGCGGTTAAAAAGATTTCAGATATTTATGATGAAAGTGTTTTGAGATAATTTACATTAGTAATCTATTTGCCAGAGGTTGAAGAATTCCATCCAACCATTTTATTTTCACCCCTTGGTGGGATCAGGAGGGTTGCTGGTTCCTCTCCAGCTAATGTTCTGGGTGGGAGGCAGGGTCACCCTGGGCAGGTCGCCAGTCTGTCGCAGGGTAACACACAGTCACACAGGACAAACAACCATGCACGCACACTCACACCTAGGGACAATTTAGACAGACCAATTGACCTAACAGTCATGTTTTTGGACTGTGGGAGAACATGGAAGCTCTATTCAGAAAGACTGGGGCCAGGAATTGAACCCAGAACCTTCTTGTTGCAAGGCAACAGCTCTACCAACTGCGCCACTGTACAGCCCCATTGAAGAATTCAAATACCTAATTAATTTGCCTCATTGCCAATGAAGTAAAGAAAATGAAACAAATAATTCTTATTAACCAATAACCAAATCAAACACTGGACAAAAAGCCTATGGTAAGTGTAAAAAAAATGACTTATTGTTGGCTGAACAAGAGGTTTTTATTTTTCTCTAAATATGAATTAAGCTGATTAAAACCCTTAATGTTTTAACAATCTGTTTAATCCTCAGATGTCAGAAAAGGTTATTTTCATATAATTTGAAGTTCTGATACTGAGCAGTCATTTTAGTGAAAAAAAACTCTGGGAAAACGTCAAAGAACAACCTCTAGGGCTCGTTTCGGGCATAAATTTCCAATCTGAAATTTGTTTGATTTGTTTCCACCCTGTTAAGTGAAATTAAAAGGCAGCGAGTAGTAATGACTCAACAGACCCCTGAAAACAGTCCCTGTAATGGAAATGTGCTTTAGATTTAACTAGTTACCCACAATTTTTCCTCTCAGACCACAGTGAACCACTCATGTGGTTTTTATAGAAGATATTTTCCTTTTTAACTAAAACAACAACTTTTCTGCACATTTTAAACACATACCCATTCCACTGGATAAATGCAGTTTTACATTCAGATTACTGGAAATAAAAAAAAATCAGTTTCAAACCTTTTTATTTCTTTTTGAAAACTGAAGCGAAATGGTTAACCTTCCCAAACTATTTTTGATTTACTTCTTATTTTAGTCAAGTGTAGCTGCAGATTTAAGATGTTTTGGCTGAACTAAGAGATCATTTCATCTAATTCATAAAATTCAGCTGGCTGGATGAACTGGGCAGCAGAGCAAAGAGTAGTTGGGAATGAAAGGTCAGAAACCAAAGGTTGGTTCAGACAACAGAGGCGTTAAGATGTTATTTTAGAGCACGGAGGTTTATTTCAACGTAATCGAGATGATTCTGAGAGACTGATTGTTTCATCTCTTAGGTGAATAGACACATGAAGACTTTTCTGTCAGAATTTGAGCATCTGCTTGGATTTGGGCGCATCGTCAGCGTACTGCAGACTGTAAACATTTCACTCAGCGCTTTTACAATCGTCTTTACTCTGCTGTTTGATCTGACCCGTCTGCATCAGCGTAGTCGAGGTCTCCTGCTCAGAGGAACTCACCAGAATTCGACTGGCTCGTTGTCGGGGTCCGCTCGGGTGGAGCCCTGTTAAGAGCTGCTTGCAAGCGACGAGAAAAGCGCAGATAGGAGAAGAGAAGAGAGGGGGAAAAAAGGAGGAGAAGAAGAAGGAGAGTAAAGCAGAGTTTCAGTTCTGGGCTTCCATCCTCAAATGTAGCCCAGCTGTTTTGCTTTGATGGAAACTAAAGGCTTCTTTTTTTTTTTCTTCCTCCACAGCGTGCTATCAAAAACAAAAGCATGTACGATGGGCGTATTTACAAGCACTAGCTCTGCTTCATTTGACTCTTTTCATCTCGTAAAACGAAAATGTGACTGGGGAGGACGCTAGTGATGACAGAAAACAGCGGTTATGAAGCGAGGAATGTTAGCTGGGGAGTTCAGATGATGGTATTAGTGGTGACCCTGAGGGTGGAGATATCAGAGGCTCATGAGTGTAAACAGCGGGGTTAGACTTAGAGCAGGCTGCTGACGGTGACCTGCATGCTACCTGTAACCGTTTTTGGTTTAATCGTGCGCTAATGAGGAGGCTGACCTGGGCCGACTGGAGAGGATGGTGGCCTCCTGATGGCTGACCCCGCCTCTGGCCGGCGCAAACCTTGGACCAAGATTAGAAGGAAGACGTTTTTCAAAATAGCGAAACATTGCGGAGTTAATCTGTGCTGATACTTCAATAAAGAATACATTTTATTGCTTAAATGTTAAACGTTTGTGTTAATTTGCACCCCTTCTGGTAGAGAGTTCAGGTTTTTTCACTGAAATTAGCAGACTGCACCAATGTCTAAGTATCAGCACAGATTGAAATACAGAAACTCCTTCAAGTATCACCACCTCTGGTAAAGACATGTAAAAATCCTTAGAACAAATTCATATTTTATCAGCTTCAGCTCAAAGGTAGAACAACCATTTCTGTTTATTTGGTTATATGTTTTGTATTATTATACTGTTGAGAGATCCACTAATGAGCCATTTTAACTTTTTTCCACTGGATTTTTATTCAAAATGCCCAGTTTTTCATGAGTCCATGCTGCCATGAACTTCTACAAAGTCCTGAGGGCTCACAGCATCATGGATCCTCCGTCATACTCTCTATGAACAGAAGGGTGTTTGCACATAGACATTTTGTGTTTTATACCAAACCCACTAGGAGTCTTTGCAGAAAAGCTTAATCTTAGTCCTAGCTCAAGTCTGAGCAGAGCTTGTCAGATTCTACATGTTTATGTTTTGATAGTAGAGCAGAAAATACTTTTTCCAGGCATTTTTCTCAAATAAGACTTCTAATAGTTGTCATCTAGGCAGGTCGCTGCTCCTCTCTGCAGTGAGCTACTTATTGTGTCTGCCGGAAAACGAATAAGGAAACGCCTAATTTAACTCCATCACAGTTGTTGCTTTCTGATTATTGCCCTGACTGGATATGAATAAGTTTAAATAAGTACCAATTTCCTTTTAGCCAATTCATTATATGCAAAGGTCAACAAACATTTGCTTTTCCTGATTGGCATGTTATCTTGCCTTCCCTATTTTAAAAGTAACATAATGTCACCTTCCAAAAATAATGGACAAAATCACTTTTGGCAAAAGTGATTTTTCTTTTACCTAAATAAAAAGAGAGGCGGTGATTCAAAAATAAAAGATGTAGATCATTATTTTAGGAAGGTAACAATAAATGTTGGTGTCAGACTGTTGCTCTGTTATGTGTAGATTGTTATAGTGATTACAGCTCATTAAACAGCTATATATTTAAATATGTTGCAAATTAGCGACATTAGGAATATTTGCGATTAATACACACCTAAGACCAGAAAAGGTTTCTATGATGTTGATGCTACTCAAAAAAAAACATGCTTTGAAATTTGGTTACAACATTGGTTTCTGTGTAATCCGCTCTGGTTCGATTTGTAAGGGCATCATTATGCTATTGCAACAAAAGGCGAATTTATTTTAAGTCCTTACATTCATCTTTACCAGGGGTTCCAATATTTGCTGAAGATTACACCAAAAGCACCATTTCTGATTTGCTTCTGATGGAAGTCTAGTAGCTTGGTAGATACTGAACAGAGACGGCATGCAGAGCTTATGTGCACAGGTTAAAAAAAGAAAAGTGTCTGAGGGTCAGTGTAAAAGGAACCATTATGTTTTTAAAAAGCAGAGGTGAGCAGGTTGGATTTTTGAGTTGATTTACCTGCGCTGGCACGTTGTGGATACCTGTTTGGGTAGGAGCTACCTCTGAACACTGAAGAGATGGTTTCATTGTTTAGTCAGACTGGAAATGCTTTGTGTGTGATCATTATTTCAATAGCTAGAACTTCTTGAAGTGTGTTTACCCACCTTGGCTTGGACTCTTTCCTTGGGCACTCTGTGACTGTCCTACACCAATCACACAGTTCATTCACAAAACATTTAGATAAAAACGTATATCACAAACTGTAATAATTTTACTGTTTGGTGTTTTTTTTTTCCATAAATCTATTTGTTGATAAGTGAGGAAGATACCACGACCTTCCAAACAAAACAGGTGATATTTCCAAAAGCAGACCACTGTAATGTCATGTCCAGTCTCCACTTATTGTGGTTTTGTGTGATAAACCAGCAAGTACCACAAAAGTGTAAAGTGAAAGGAGAATTATTCCACTAAGCAGTACAGCAGGAGTCGGTGCGGATTGGATTAAACCCAAACGCATCATACCTGTGCGCCACATTTGTCGTCACACTAGAATAACTCGCCACAAGCAGTAACATTTTTTCTGTTCCCCAGTTAATGGACTGTGTTGTGTGATGTCAGTAGCTCCACACTAGCTGTACCATTGTCTTATGGACCATCAACTGAATGGGGCCCAAGAATGGTGAAGTACGGGACGGCTGTATAGGCCGGTCCAATTGAAACAGACAAAAAATGTAGCGTGTCGCTCAGTGGAAACAAGACTAGAGGCACATTTAGCAGATTACTCCGCATCAAAATTATGCACTGCTTTATGTTGGTTTACCACTTAAAACCCCAATAAAATACATTCATATTTGTGGTTGTTGAGTGAAGTAGTTACTTTTGCGAGGCTCTGTGTAACCCAGAATACACTATCACCACTGTAGCACCTCATGCTATCCCTCCTACATACAATTATTCGCTGCCTTGCTTCACTTACTTGAACTTGCGGCAGCCACATGAGCAAGGTACGGGTGACTGCTGCCTGGATGGAAGAAAGACAAATGGTGTGCCGGTGGGGAGAGAAGGAAGATAATGTTACAGAAAATGAAAGGGAGAGGGAACGCTCGGCAGCCTATTTGGCCCTCTGCCCATCTCATTTGAACGCATACCTTAAGATACGGTGGCACTGTCTGCTCACCGTAGCGGCACCGCCGTCCAGAATGACGCCGAGTCTCAGTGATTGTGTTTTTATTTAATCAGTGATGAAAGCTACAGTTAAAACAGTCTACACTGCATTAACTTCATCACAGAGGAGCGGTAATTGCTCCACAATTGCAGTTGTAATTGCCACTCATCATCGCTCTTTGCAGAAAAGAAGGCTTGTTGCGGCAAGCTGCAAGCTCTGATTATAAGCTGCTAACGCTGTAAGTTAGACTAGACGAGGCAGCCTGCTCATTTACCTTTGTAAACGTTTTTATCTGCTTGTGTTATTCACCTGCGTCCCTGATTTTATGAACTGCGGCCCGGGCTTTGGTGGTCGTGGTTGGTGGCGGAGGCATAGTGGTCGTGGTGGTGGTGGTGGGAGGAGTTGTGGTTGTCGGTTCAGGGGTCGTTGTGGGGGCTTCAGGTGCTGTTGTTGGCGGCAGCGTAGTGAACGCAGCTAATTTGGTGTCTTTTGAACCTGGAAAAAGAGAAGAAATGAAGGCGGTCACAAACGAGGAGGATGGATGAGAGGGTGTACAGTACAACCTCTGTGTTGTAATGCATTCTTGTCATTCTTAGCAGACTGCAGCAATCCAAATCCAGGTTCAGCATGCCAGAGTCAAATGTGGGGATGTTTCTTCTGTCATCTTTTGACCCCGAAATATACCAGACAAAACAAGTGGTCCTAACAGGGTCATTACAAATAAATGGAAAGAGCATATTGCCTTTAACATTTAATGTATTAATGATTATTTGATTACTACTAAATTAGTTGACGATTATTACAGTAATCAATTAATCGTAATTAATCTGAATAATTGTCTCAGTTTTAATCTAGAGACCAAAATTTGTACCTGTTTTTCTTAAAATACCCCGAGCTTCGTTAGCTTGTGTTGATTGTGTCTGTGAGCATAAATTTCTAAATATTTCCACATATTTCTTTGGGACTGGACTTTGACTGGGCCATTCTAAAATATGAATATGTGTTGATCTTCTCCATTCAAAATGAAAACTAAAAATAATGCATTAAAACTGTATGGTAATAGTGTGAAGATGCTTTTCCTACCTGTCTTCACGTAGGTTGGTCTTGAAGGAGCGTAGTCCAGAGTGGACGGGTAGATGACACCTTTCTTTGGTTTCCCAACTGCGACATGACAAATTCAGCTTTTATTCAACACATTTATTCTAAACAACTGGTTTTCAAAAATATTGAATTTTGCGTCAGTACCTGAGACCACAAATGACTCCCTCCACTTGGGTAGAGACAGTGACCGCACCCCGTTGGAGTTGCTGCCTTTGTAGACGTTCTGCCCGGCCATCTTCCTCACAATTACTTTCCCCCCTGCGTTTGTGATGACTCCACTGTGCACACAACATGTTTGTCAAATAAAACCATCATGAGACTGTTTTGGCGATATTCATTTCCCAGTCCAAACACCTATGGATGGCTGCATTGCAGATGCTGGAGATGGAGGCGAAGACGCCTGTCCCGTAGACCTGCTGCTTGGTTTCTTTACAGTGTGCTGGACACTTGGCAATGAACTCTGGGAGGTTAATCTTCCCCGCTCGGACGTCACACTCGATATCTGGAACAACTGGACAGTGGACAACAAAATACCAGAAAGATACAAAAAGAAAATCACATCACTTTACAATAAAGTAGACATTTCTATTGAAATGTGATATATTTTGCTACACTTTAGTATCACTACCAACACAGAATCTACAGAGCTTAGACAAACTGCATCTCAGACTTCAGACACAATTTGGATGACAGGAGAGGAAAGCTAAGACTCTAATTGGACATTTTTTTTGTCCAGATGGACAATAAAAATGTTTATGGCAACAATAACGATAAGAATGCTTGGAGGAATCAGGCCGAAAGCTTTACTGTACTGTCAAGCACGGTGGCAGCAGCATCATGCTCTGGTGAACTCCACAAGTGGGAGTATTAATTCATCTCCTTTATTTAGCAGAATGGCTCAAATGTTGACATATTTAGGTTTCATGACAATATTCCAAAACACACATCAAAACTAACTTTGGTTTCCTGGGAAAAGAACAGATGAGCTGCGTCATTAAAAGCCGAAAATGAACCTTGACAGGCCTGGCCGTGAAAACTGCATCTGAATTTGACTATACGTTGCTCTAGAACTGCAGCATCGTACAGTGGCAGCATGTTGGACTCAACCTTTGTCTTTTTGGCTGAGTCATTGTATGTTTGGAAACTTATTCCCTCTGGTTTTAGATCCTGTGTGGTAGAAAATATTTTTACCCTTAAATTTCTACATTCAGACGGTAGTGGAGCATAACAATGGCAACAATGTTTTTTTTTTTTTACAGCTTGGAGCAACAGCTCAGAAGTTAAAATAAAACCAGAATAAAACCAGAACTATGATCCCAAATCTCTGAGAAAATGATGCATTGATGAAGAGAAGGACCAAAGAGCAGAGAGAAGAAGAAATAGCAAACCATTTCTTTCATCAATCATAACAAGGAAACATCACATCTCTGTGGTCAATAGAGATTTAAGGAGGAGCAGCAAAAGCAAATGATGTGGATTAGCAGTGACTAGCAACAACTGATGATGCTGGATGTGTTACTATATTCACAGTAACACATCCAGGATGTGTTACTGTGAATATAGTCTCTGTTGCCTGGATATTGACTTGTTAGCATGTCATGAGCTTCATGAGATGGTCATACAACAACAGTGTTCAGTCAGAGGCCTCTTGAGATTTGTAACAAGACTTACTGTATATCCTTCCTGCCCACAGCATCACCATCCGCAGCAACTCTTTCAATACACCAGGATAATGGTTTGAGGTATGAGATTTAGTTTCCCTTTGGAATAAATGAAGTATTTTTGAATTGAACAGAGTGTTTGTTTGTATGTCATTATTTTCACCTTAAAAACATTTGCAGCAATTCCATTGCCAGTAAGTAAAGTACCAGATTTTCTCTTAACGCTTCCTGTGGACTTTAATCAAACTCAGACGGAGCTGCAACCTTCACCTTCCTGTGAACCTCGGCTGGCACAGAAATTGGGGCACATAATAAAACTGAAAGGATTGAAGATTATACGCTTTTGGCTGCTGCTGAAGATGATCACCTTGCTTTGGTTTCTTGCTCTTTGATCCATTAGGCTTGGCCCAGCATGCCCAAGACAAGAGGAACGCTGTGGGTGAAGAAGAGGGCGTTTGACATATTAACAGGCACAGAAACATAATCATCAGCACTTTTTTCTACCCACAGAATCTCTTAAAGAGAAAAGATGCTGCTGCTTGACGGTGTAAATTTACTGCTATCTGAATTTTATGGCGATATGAGACTGTAGACAAGACTGAAACAATTAAAAAACAGGACTATTAGTGTAATGGAGTAGACAGACTGCTTTCTCACCATAGAAGATTACAGTAATGGATCTGATCATGATGAATGATGTTCTGGTTCAGCAGCTCTGCCAGATGTTCTTGAATTACCGCTCCACCTTGCAGAGAAAGGAAACGGGCCAAATGTTTACTTTTGTCTTCTGAGCTCATGTTTTTCTTGCTAGTGTAAAGAAAAAAACCCAATAAACTTTCTAGAAAAATAAAAGCGTCATATCTGGAGATGCAATGATAAATCTGCTGCAACTCATGCGTAAAGTTTCTGTGTGACTGTAAAAATATGAGTTTTATTCGGAACAGTGCACCGCCATATGCAAAGGTACCAGGTAATGCTGACCTCGACACTCTTTGGTGTGGAAGCCATTACAGTGGGAACAATGGCCAAAGTTGGTTGCTTTTAGTATAAAGTGTAGTCAGTGGAAGAACAAACATACAAAAACCCATATTTAAAGAAAATATATGTCACAGATTTGGTTTTAATTCAGGTTCCAGAAGTTACATTTCAATCCTTCTCCATTTATTTTTTTCAGTTTTGGTCATTTCACACTTTCTTATGCTCTCTTCGGTTCCTTTTGAAGGAATGTGAAGCCTTAAATGTCTTCACATAAGAGGATAAACATCCCCTTAGGGAGTATTGAGTGATGTATGGTCTGTACAGAACATCCTATGGTAGACAGGATGGCTTTATGTTGGGCATGAAGAGGCAGAAACTGCAACTGCATTACATGGAGTAGGAGACAAAATGATTGGCGCCTGCAGCAGAGGCAGCATTAAGTAAACAAAGACGACAGAGTTAGTTCGTTTATGTGTGAAAGACTCAGGGTTGGACCAACAAAACATGACATGCAAGATGGTGCCAGGTTACAGATAAAATTTATACATTTTGTACAGTTTTTTGACTTAATCACAGCGATATAGCCTTTATATGTATGGTTGTTATTCTTAAATGGTACTTTTAATGGGCATCATATTCTAACTTATTGAATATGACTAAATAATATTTAGAATGGCATTTTAAAAATAAAATGTAAATAAAAATGTTTTAAAATTTATTTTTCAACTCCTTTTTCATAGTTTTATCATCTGTTGAGAGACGTCTGTCTCATTTCCTATCAGAAATAAACTTTTTAGTTGTGCAAGAAATATTTTAAATCTAAATCTGAGCATATGAATGATTGTTGAACACAACTGTAGCTGTACAATCTTTCAGAAGCTCAGTGTGCCTAAATATGAGCAACTTTATTTCAAGTATAGACTGTTTTCTCATACGCAAGCGATGTCGCTTCTGATCATGATAAAAATAAAGGACAATTCCTCACGGCAGGAAGACTTTAAAAAAACTATTTTTTTTAACAAAGCAGATTATAGCTCTACAAAAATTGTAGATTAGGCATTCATCTTTGATCAGTGCATCTTCACTCACTCTGCAGGAAACAAAACCAAACAAAGACCTTCTGCAGACTGAAACCACCCTGAGAGCCGAGTTGTACTCAGAATGACCTGTTTAGCATTTGTCTTATTATAAGTCATGTTGTTACACTTCAAAGGTCAGTCATTTGAGGTAAAGACAGTATTTTAGCCATTCGCAATCTCACCTTCAAACATATGAGATAAACAGCCTAAAGAAATCCACCCACTAACATCCATGCAATCAGCTTTATTAGAGAGCACACAGACATAATCTAATGAGGAAGGAATGGAGAACTGCCCTCAGACGGTTTATACGCTTGAGGGTGACAACCACATAAAGCTGGATCCTGCTTAGAAATACAATCTGTTTGTGGCGAGGAGAAAACCTCCCTCGGCATCTGTCATTCAGAAGTCACACACACATGTAAGAACATTGAGTACACTTGTAGAACCGTGTTTCGTGTTGGGAAGCGAGTGGCTGAGGCTTTGCTCCATGCATCGTAATGTGTCATTATAGTTCTATTACTGCACAGCAAATCATGAACACTGACATAGAGCAAGAAAATGCTTCACCACACAGAGTCTGACAGTGAGAGCGTCTCGTAAAAGCCTGGCTTCATGTGTGTGTAAGTCCAGCTGATGTTTGCTTCATGCGGACGTGTGATATGGACACTGAGGCTTGGTAATATTTGTTACAGCTGCTCATAGCACCATGAGACAACTATTAAAACATTCTCTTGAGAGCTTTACTGTTCAGTGGCTCCAGCTGGGAACTAGGGCTGAAATGATTAATGGGATTAATGATCAATTAACCGTTAACTGGAGCATACGGACAAAAAAGATATTTGCTGAAAGAACAATATGTTCAAAGCAGCAAAATTGTATAAAATAACATACACATTTTGCATTTAAGATAAAAATAAAAAAACAACTTTTGTCTGTAAATATTCAGAACTAATAAAGTGGCGCCATTTTAGCTTTACCTGGTTTTAAACAAAATCTTCTATTCCAAATTACTAATTGGTTAATGAAAAAACAGATCAGTTAATCTAAAAAATCAAATGTACACTAAATTGCTTTTTCGGCAATAAAATGTTTATTTTCTTTGCATATTTTAAGGTATTTTTAAAAAGCTTAAATGGTTAAATGAAAATCTGCAGGATTTGATTTTTTCAGTTCAATCACACATACTTTCAGTTGATCCTAGTTTTGAAACAGTGCAATTATTCAAAGTAGCTTATAAAGTTTTCTATCCAACTAAACCCAGCAGATTGCAACGAGTCACATAGAAGCAACAGAAGAAAGTCAATTGCATTGAGTCATTGATTCGACATTGACTCCGGAGAAACCTCCAGCTGAGTCTGACTCAGTATGAGCGACCTGGGGGGTCTGAACTAAATCCAGGCCTTATTTCTGGGGTTGAGTCCAGAAATCTCAATTTCTTTGGTCGCGATTCACATCTCATGACCTTAGTCCACCTTCTCAAGTTGACAACCTTAGCCTTAAACTTGTAGAAGCTGACCTTCATCCTGGCTGCTTCATACTTGAGTAAAATCCTTAACTGTTTTCTAAAGATGATGGTTTAAAGACACCAGCATAATTATATAATTCGCAAAAAGGTCAACACAAAAGATCAGAGCATGAGGTTTCTGAACCAGACAACCTCATATTCATGATTATGCTTAAAGGTCCTTGAATGCCACCAACAGGATCGCTGACACGGCGGAGTCCAACCTCACTTGGAACAATTTTGTGCCGTGAATGTGGAGCTTTAGCCTTCATTTCACTGCAAGACCTTCATAGCATCACTGCTATACCCAATATTTCAGCACCTCTTCAGAATGCATTGAGGAAAATACGCTTCCTGAAGCTCTACAAAGCACATCAAGAGTGAATAACCAAACTCCAATGCGTCTCTTAGCAACTTTCCAAGGCTCCTGGCCTGGTCGGCTGTTGAACAAGCTGCAGGTAAAACACACTGCTCCTCCTGAATCGGACGTTTGACTGGAATAAGCCTTTCCAGGAAGGCTGGGAACTGGGATTTCTCAGGAGTTCAAACACATTTTACAAGTGAATCAACCACAACAACCTCACAAAACCCATTAACTGAAACTTTTTGAATTAAATTCCTAAAATACCTCAACTTTTCAAATTATTAGTACTTATTGAGATGAACATCAATGTTTCACTGGCTTTTTAAAGTCCTATTTGCTCAAAAACTATTTTTTCCCCCGACATGTCGGAATGGATGCTGTTATTGGGTTTGAATGCTAAATATGTTTTATAACTTGCAACAATTTAACATTAGAATTTAAAAAAGAAGAAAACAATTAGCTTGTCACCTTGTGGTGCAGTGCATGCATAGTGAAACTCCCTGAAATCTCTGCTGGTCCGCCCCCCCAATCCAAAAAAAGAAAACCTAAGCATTTCCCAACTTTTATTAGTGTGTATGAAGTGATTGTCGGAAACTATAAACAAGACCTGCTGCAGCATTTGTGAGAACTGACGTATTTTTTTCCACTGTGCCAAGCTTTGACAGGTATACAGATGACTGCGAGAGAAAAAGGACTGCAATTTGTCCTCACAGTGGATAGCAGATACAGACTGTGAACGTGCTGGAACAGATATATGCATCTAGAGAGCCGGCGATATAAGACAGGAGCGCAGCAGACCTCACCTGAACACCCAGCCGCCTCACAGGGAATCATAAACCCAGGGTTTCTTAAATGTAGAGCCACCTTCAGTAATTGCTTCTAAGGAAGCATTAATTTGGCTGAGCTGCACCTCTGCTGAGAAGGATGACATCACAGTAAAATAACAATAATTTCAGGCTACTTAATTTGTGTGGAAAAAAGAGTAATTACACAAAGAGAAAATGGTGTTTTCTTTGAACAACCTGGGGGTTTCCTGCAGGATCTGAGGAGAGCAGATCCTGAAGGTTCACACAGCAAATGCAACCTTACATGCACCCAAGCATTCAGCAAATTAATTCAAACCAGACAAAAGTTCAGTACAGCTTATTGGGTGCTTGTAAAACTTGCCATTTATCACCGTAATAAATTACTTTACACTGTTTGATTGTAATATGTTTCACATTTAGCTTAGTTCAGTTATCCTGAGTGACCTCTTTAGTTACGCTGCCATAGACTTGGGCCTCTCCTTTTTCTGCTGTATTCTCTTACTACTCTCCAGTTTTGCATTATTTGTCATCATTTCAACTTTTAACTTTATGTTTGTTTTTGTTATATACAAATCATAGAAGCTGCATCTGGTCTGGTATTCTTTCAGCTGTGACACCTTCATGGAGCTGCTACCACCAACTCAATGTTTTCCTCTTATAGATGATACACTGGACCCTGTTTCAGTGTTTAACCCTGTCTCTCCCTCCTATCAGCTGTGCTTTTACTGTGCTGTCTTTCATCCTGTGGTGAATCCTCCAGTTCTGCTGGAGGTTTCTTTCTGTTAAAATCAGGTTTTTACTCTCCACTGTCACTGCATGCATGCTCACTATGAGGGATTGCTGCAAAGTCAATGACACAATTACAATTCCAGGAGATGTGAATGCTACAAATCAATGACTCCCTCTTATTTGCTGGATTTCCATAGATGGAGCACTGATCCTTCCAGTGTCTGGTAATTTATGACCTGGACTGTCTTCTGCAGTGGCCTGCTAATGACCCATTTGTTTAAGTTGGGTGTTTTAAGCAGGGAAGCATTAAAACCCTACAGGAAAAATCCAATGCGTGATGAAAACTAACAATGCACATCAGGCTAATCACACACTATCAACGATGAACCACAGAGTTATGCTGTTGGGTTTATTTTCATCAACAAGGAATGTGGTTAGAGCTGAGGGGAAGATGGGTGGAACTAAATACACATGAATCTCACAAAAAAATGTTTTGCAGAGGTTCATCTTACAATGCAAATGACATTACAATGGACCCTACCCTCCTGTTGGCAGGTTCCCCTGTTTGTGATTTTTCTGTGAAAAGTAACCTCAAATTATTTGCAGAAAATCCACATATAGAGTTTTTCATAGAACATATGTAAGATATTCTTAGGATATAGTGCAATGCTACTTGCCATGCTACTGGCGAGCCATTTATTTTCCTTGAGGTTTATTAGCTGTACCCCAAAGAGTGGCGATGAGCAAGACTGTGACGGTTTCTACTCTTCATATTAATGCATATTATGGAATATTTTATGTTTGAACAATTGAAATAGACAGTTATCAGCGTTTTTAGGAAGGGTCTCAAGAAGGAGTGCCAATTTATGTGGCCAATTTTCTTAATTTGGGAGATCAGTGATAGGCTGATACTTACATATAAAACCAATATTATACACAGAGATTATCTACCTCAGCAAAGGTCTAAAAATCAGTTGCTGTCCTCTTTCACTGTCAGCCCCGACCTGTTGCAGTTAACATTAGTCACCCCACTTTTGCCAAAGCAGCAACTTTCTTGCTATATATTGGCATTAGCCAAAATTGGAATTGACTGGTCAGGCTTTTTAAAGATCAGAAATCGGCGATCGGCCAGAAAACTTAAATCGATGCAACTCTGGTCTCACAAATTCACAATAAGCTGTGATCTATAACCCCCATGAATGCTGGTGGTTTTTTGTAAGTTTACATCTAAAGCTATTGGGATGGCTTAAGTTATGGCCTAGTCAAAGTCCATGCCTAAGCACCTTTGACAATCAGTGATGGGATTTGAAAAGAATGGAAAAGTAGTTCATATGCACCACAACCTTAAATGGTTTCAGCTCAGATTTTTTTTATATGAAAATGCCAGCTGTTTTTTTCTTTTAGATAATATCAGAAGCTTCGGTGTCGTATCTAGCCACAGAAATCAAAGAAAGCAGAACCCATATCAGGCAGGTGTTTCAAAGGAAGCTCCACTGCAAACAGGATGTGGACAATATGGGCTGGGAGACCACACATGTCTTACAAAGTGGTTGTTCATGATGAGCTCTAAAAACACACTGTGGGCAATTAAAATTGCATGTTTCATCGTATTAGTGTAATCTTTGCATGCAGCCTAACTCTAAAAGTGAGGAGTTGTGTTCCCTTCTTGGCATAAACATTCATTTTCTGAAGTGCCCAGTGCAGATGCATTGAGGGTTAATAGCTGGAAGGGATTGGGACTTGTTTCAGAACTCAGTAAAACCCTGCTCCTGGGTGAAAGCAAGCCTGAAGCCAGACTCCTTACACACATTAGCAGGAAGTGTTAAAACCCACCATTTACAGGTGTCAGTGCTGTGCTCCAAATATTTTCAATGAACCAAAAAAGCTGCAACAACAAGCAGAAAGAAAGTCAAACTCCAGCATGTCTCTACAGGGTCACTCCTGCTGCAGCCTCTGATACAGGATTTGTTTATTGAGTTCCTCACAGGCTGAATTATTTTAACTCTTGGCTGTCAGCTCAATGCAAGCTGCAGCTTGTTGCTGGACATGTTATACTGAGACCACCTGTGCTTAATAATCCTGCTTCAACACAAGAAGAAGAATCAGTAGAATGCATATCAAGATGTCAAGATCAGTTAAAGATGAAAAGTTTCCTCTCTGTTACAGGTGGAAATAACTTAAAATAAAACTTCAGGTGAGTTGATAGGAAAAACAATTATATATATTTAACTTGTTATTAGTGAAAGTATGTCATGCATGCTGCAGATTGATGTCATGGTGAACCATAACCAAGGCAGCTGTAAGTTTATTTAATCAGTATGTATATCTGAGCATAGATTTCACAATAAATTATTTACTAAAAATGGCAAAATTTCCAGTCATGCTGATGAAATGAAAAATCGCATCACTGAGTAATTGCAAATCGATCCTCTGACAAATGAACTAATTATGCGTCATTTAGCAAGTTAATAATTCACTCAAGCCCCGCAGATGCCACCAGAAACCAACATGCTGGAGTTGCTTCTCTCAACTCCCTGCTCAAAACCTTTTGCCCGGAGAGCAATGAAGGAGCCTTTACCTGAGGAGGTAATATAATCCGGTCCGCGTTAAAAACGTAATCCCATGCGGAATCCTTTCCTGGTATTCCTCCTCTGGATGAACCGAGGAGCAGCGATCCTTCCACCTGGAGTTTCACTTCAAACTGGGATGGCTGTGCTGATTAGGAGCGGAGAGCAGGATAGGATGGGTGCAGAGTTGTTCCCCCCACCTCCCGTGGTTTGCCCGTCCCACTTCAGGTTTTTTCACCCAGCCAGAGATCAGCGCGGCTGTGAGGAGAGGAGAGAGGCAGCGTTTGCCTGCAAAGGTATTCGTGTCCTTTCACGTTTTGTCACGTTAAAACGGCAACATCAAGGGATTTTATTGGACAGTCTAACACTAAGTAGGGATTCATTACAAAATGGAAAATCTGAAACGTGTGACAGTTATCTGCCTTCCAGACCTCATGTTTTACTGTGCAACAGTCACTCATTATAAAGCCAGCTGTTCTGTGAAGGCTTCAAAGGTTTGTTAGAACATTAGAGCACAAACAGCTTCGATCTTTCTACACCTCCTTGTTCATTCGGAGTGCCCCAAGGTTCCATGTTAGGTCCAATTCTGTTTTTATTATATTTTTTTGCTACTAGGGTAAAAAAAAAAAACACGTCTTTTTATTGCTATGCAGATAATCTTCAGATATATCTACCATGTAGTCCAGGCACTAATGCCTGGTTTCCACTCCATGGCTTGGTGTGAGGGTTGCACAGTGGCACAGTTGGTAGAGCTGTTGCCTTGCAGTAAGAAGGTTCTGGGTTTGATTCCCAGTCTGGGGTCTTTCTGCAAGTTCTCCCTGTGCATGTGTGGGTTCTCTCCAGGTAATCTGGATTCCTTGCACAGTCCAAAAACATGACTGTCAAGGTTAATTGGCCTCTCCAAATTCTCCCTGTGTGTGTGCATGGTTGTTTGTGACCCTTCTCCCACTAAGGGCTGATGGTGTACAGAAAATGGATGGATGGATGGATGGGTTGGTGCGGTCTACTTATGTAGCACTTTCCCTGTGTTTATTGAAAGTTAAAATCACTTTCCAAAGATCAATCAGAAATTTGGTCTTGTGTCCTAACCAAGTGCTCAGAAAAAAGCAAAACATGTAGTTTTTATTACAGGAAGTTGTATTATAATCAGTCAATATTTCAAGAACTTCAACAAAAGAATTTGAGTTGTTGTGAAAAAATCTTCAAAGTACCCAAGAGAGTCCAAAAGGCGTCAGGACCATCTTGTGACAATGATTCAGCAAAAGTATTGAGTTTCCACTCCTATATACCTTTATAAGGAATGGCGAAAATGTCTAGAATGGGATCAAAGAAGCCACTTTAAGTCAGACTAATATTCTGCACAAAGTACAATGATTGAACTCCAGGGGATGTGGTCAGGATACTTCCCAGGAAATAAGGTGAACGGTACCCTGAGTCCTGTGTCAAGCAGAGAAATAAACATCCTAATCCTAAAGAGGATTGAGACTTTCTATAAATTGTATTACCTAATGAAAGTGTGTGAAATTAGTCATTTCTTTTCAAAGTGCAACTTACAAAATATTTTTTAAAAGTTTCACTTTAAATCCATTAGAAAGAAAGGAAACATGATGTAAAACATCTCCCAACAGCACCTTTGCCAAACTATTCAGCAGTAGAATAGGGCATGACAAAGGGCATAAGTACGAGGCAAAGGGACAACTGAGTGATTCAGAGATTTAAACTCTGAAACGTCTCAGATCTTAATCCTACAGGGAATTGAGACTTTCTATAAACTGTATTCCCCAATGAAAGCTTGTAAAACTAGCTATTTTCTATCCTTCCTAGTTCTAGTCTAGTTTCACCATACAGGACAATTCAGAGCTGTTTTGCGAACATATCATATCCACGGTCACTTTGGTGTTAATGACCTTTTGTCCAGCTATTGTAGCTAACCCTACCTCTCCTAACACCCAATAATTGATATCAGCCTTACATGACTCCCAAATCCTGAGCTATAGTTGGTTTATGCAGACTGTTGGCGCATAAGGTGTTGTGGATGCTTGCCTGCCATTTGAAGCTACAAGTCTGAAGTACTGCTGTAAAAGAGCTCATTGTGTGTGCTATTACAGTCTCTGCAGGAGCCGCTGGGGAGCTTTATTCAAGATTAGATCCCTCTGCCCCAAGTAGACCAAGAGGGCGGACTGAGTTTCAGGGTTACTCATTTCTCTTACACCCCTGCCATCCTCTTGACGGGTTGTAAACATAGAAAATTTGTAGCCCACAGCTCTCTGGGCTGGATTTCCTGTAAAAACATAACCCCTCTGCTTCTGATTTTAGCTGGCCGACACAGTGACGATGCAACTAATGGAGATGTGAAACTGCTCATCTTATTGGACACCGTGTTATCGGCAGCGTAGATGTGAGATTAGCGTGTGAGGACCCTCGAGGGTGTACTGCATAATACCATCAGATACTTCAGTCAAGTCAATGATGGTTCATTGGTTCCAGATGATACAACGGATCTTATGTCTCAGCACTTTACTGCTTCCACATTTCATGGATTGTTCCAAAAAGGATTTTCCTTCCTGGAAAGATTGTGACCTTTAGTGCTAACTAGAAGTTTCTGGTATAATTTATTTGCAAGGTGAATACCAGACTAATTAACTTCAAAGTAGTTCTAATTAGTACCAGGAAAGTCGTCCAAGTCCGTTCGTCTTTGGGTCTTAAAAACTTTGCAGAGAAGTGCATAGGAAACTGACAATTCAGACTGATGTAGTGAAAGAAAAATAAAATATATAATTTGAGCCTTTAAAAAATTGTTTATTAGCGCACGTATTGATGCCAAACATGGGTACATCTGCTTATGAAGATGGGTACGATGAAGAAAATACAAAAAACAGTCAATCCCACCCTTGTACTCCTGGTTTAAAACAGTCCTAGAGTCTGTCGCACCAATACTCTGACGTTTCAATGTGTGAGGGCACATCGATGTGGAATATCTCAGGAGGAGTCTCAGGAGGACTGTTGACCCCTGAGTCGCTGTCAGGGTTGGACCCGTTTGGCTCTCCTGCCAAATATTTTGCCTCTGGTCTTTGGGCAGGTAGTGATGTGTGTTGGAGCAAGTTCTCAGCTTTTGGTTTGATGTTTCTAAAGTGTTGCAGATGCACCACTTCCCTGCTCTCTGGAATGCATGGAAACAGCAGTGAGACCTCCTTGCGAAATCTGGAGCTCATGCCAAAGTATATGAGTGGGTTGTAGAAGCTGGCAGACTTGGAGAAGAGGCGGGTGACGATGCTAGTGGTGCTGGGTACGTGGAAGCCCCAGGCCGACCACATGGAGACCACCGCGTACGGTGACCAGGCCATGATGAAAGCAGTGCAGATTACAATAGAAATCTAGATGGGGGCGGGGACAAAAAAATCACTATGGTTTCATTTTAATTTCTGCAACCAAATATGTCATGATTCTACTTTAGACTTACCCTCGTGACATCTCTTTCCATCTTTCTTTGTCGTGCAGAGAGAAAACCATCAGCGGACATTGCATTTGTGCACTTTACAGTCTTTATAATAGATATGTAGGAGAAGAGCATGATGATCACGGGGATGAAAAAGCAGAAGATCAGGATAGAGATTATGTAAGACTTGTAGATGGTGGAATAATTGGCTTTGGACCAGTCCACCTCACAGGTGCCATAACCCCGATCTGCAAAACACAAGATGCAGACAATAAGGCTGTAGCTCAGTAATTATTACAGATGAACTGATATCCTCTTTTGATGTTGTTGTTATTTTAGTTTGACTATGGACCATGCAGGAACTGGTTGGTTGCTTCATACCAGCCATGCTTTAGTTCCTTCCTACTGTGGTAATGTTTCATACCTGGTTTAGTACTTTAAAGTGCTCATAATCCTCTTTGAGGAAATGGGTTTATATGTCTCCAATCAATTTGATCTAGCTTTTGGATCAAAGCTATATGTATATATATGTACTGTTCTCAAAATTAAAAGGAACACTAAAATAATACTGTTGAAATGTATTCACCATTTTTATCTGTTTATTTTCTGTAAATTCCAGGTGGAAAGGGCTTCATGTTTACCATCA
>CAEGAF010062007.1:0-14993 GCA_903067075.1 Micropoecilia bifurca
TCAGACAGGAGCTGACTTTGGTCTGCACACCTTTCTAGTCAATGTTGTGATTGCAGCAAAGTAATATAAATAAAAAGTCTTTGTTCACAAGTTGCTAACCATTACTAGTCCATTCCTAACTTTTACCAAAACGTAATTTACACGATACCACTAAACCTAACTGATAGAGTAGAACAGTAGAGCTGCAAAAAATGGTAGGACAAGGAAAAGGTCAATATATCGTCCAGCAAAGTTTCTTATTGTGACTCTCCCGGATACAGATATTTACCAACCACAAGCATCTTTGTGATTAAGTGTCATAAAACATAAAATAAGGAACATTTGGTTAATTTACTGGATTGGATTGTTGCACATGTTGGTTTGGATGGTTTTGTGCTGGTGTTTGGGCTCTAATCCATTCAAACAAACTTTCTTACATAACCATTTGAACAAACAGTTTCTAAAAACCTTTGCTGCTCTTCACTAAAACTCGATATGTTCAGAAGAGCCTGAGGCGACATCATCCATTCACATTAAGTTTCTGCTTCATGTGTAGCTCCCTCCTTTCCCATCGCATCCCTGTCTTCATCCGTTTTTCTTTCTCCCCGTCTCTCATCAGTCAGCCTGTTTTCGTCTCTCCCTTTTCCCCTCCTCTCTCCGTCTTTCTGTCAGTCATTTTTCTCTGCAGGGTCTCTTCCTGTCATGGCTGACACTTGTCCCCCCCCACCAATCTCCCGCTGACAGCCCCAGCGCTGATCTGAGCAAACTACTTCTCCTCCATTGTAAACATCCATTACTGACCACCAGCGGCGAGCCAGTCAGAGGTGGTGAGAGGATGTAAGATGCCAGGAGGCGTTTGCACCAGCAACAAAACAAACCCACCGAAAGCTTTGACCTCAATTTTGCAACAGGTGAGAGTGGCATTGTGCCGACGCCTGATTCTATTACTGAAACTTTGAGGTTCAGTTGGCTGCAGAAGCACTTTGCCAAAAACATACATGTGGAGGCAGAAACTGAAATGAGATGAGTAAAACCTGCATGAACTCAACTATTTTGCTTCGAAATATTAATACTTTACCAGCTTGCGCTCAAATATTAGCCTCTCTGTCTGGAGTAAAATTCAGAGTAACACATTAAAAAAGCTGCTGTTAAAGCAGACGATTACAGGGATGATAACAATGTTAGTGGATGAAAAATTGTCCCAGACGTTATTGTGATAAACAATAATATTGTTGTGTTTGAAACCATTTTCAAGTCATATATTAGTGATGGTACAATAATGCAATTCTAAAAGATAAATTAACTTTAAATTTTAATGAACATTTAAAACTGGAACTGGAAGACATTTTAAATATCCAAAATAAATAAACAAAACAGAAACAAAAAGGGTTGTTATGGGTATGTTAAACGTATTTGAAATTTTGACCAAAGGATACATCTCTACTAAATTTGCTCATTATTCTTTACCAAATTGCTCAAAAAACTAGATTTTATTAACAGGTACTAGAGTAAAGGGTGTTCATAGATGCCCCATTTTAAAATTTTCATTTGTAAGTTAATGCATTTGTGACTGAATTATTGAAAGATTCTGAAAGAGTCGATTCTAAGCTTTCTAAAGACGTTAAACACATAAAAACGAAGATACTGCTATTTGAATGTTGGCTCTCATCAAACAAGATCAGTAAGAAAGAAGCTCCCATCGTTTCAGAAAGATGTCAATAAACCTGGTTAGGGTTAGGAAAAACGTCTGGGTTAGGCATAGATTCAGTAACTAAAATGAATGGAAATCAATGCAAGAAGTCAATGAAAAGGTACAGAATTAACTATTAATAGGTAAATAATGTCACAAATTAGAGATGCCCCTTTGTTTTCAACTTTTAAAACTTTTTCTTAAGAAACATTTTTATTCTTTGGCTTTTAATAAATGTTAGGATTTTCGCTCTTCTGTTATCACATTTTGTTGTTTCTCTTGTTGTCTTGTCTTTTCTATATTCTTCATGTTTCTTGATTTTTATCTGTACAGCACTTTGTCTCAGGTAGTGTTGTTTTAAAGTTATTTAAAGACTGATTTATTTGCGCCGATTTCCTTAATTTTGGGAGATTGGCGATCGGCCAGTACTTAGATGTGAAGTACATTTTACACAAACAATCAGCCAAAATGGGATTCGGCAGGTTAGACTTTTTAAAGATTAGTAATCGACCAGAAAACTGCAATCGGTGCAGTTTGTCTACTGATCTGTGTCCGCTGTCTACAGATCTGTGTCCGCTGTCTACTGATCTGTGTCCGCTGTCCACCGATCTGTGTCCACTGTCCACCGATCTGTGTCCACTGTCCACCGATCTGGGTCCGCTGTCTACAGATCTGTGTCCGCTGTCCACCGATCCGTGTCCGCTGTCCACCGATCTGTCGGCTGTCCACAGATCTGTGTCCGCTGTCTACCGATCTGTGTCCGCTGTCCACTGTCCACCGATCTGTGTCCACTGTCCACCGATCTGGGTCCACTGTCTACAGATCTGTGTCCGCTGTCTAGAGATCTGTGTCTGGTGTCCACCGATCTGTCGGCTGTCCACAGATCTGTGTCCGCTGTCCACCGATCCGTGTCCACTGTCCACCGATCTGTCGGCTGTCCACAGATCTGTGTCCGCTGTCTACCGATCTGTGTCCGCTGTCCACCGATCTGTGTCCACTGTCCACCGATCTGTCGGCTGTCCACAGATCTGTGTCCGCTGTCCACAGATCTGTGTCCGCTGTCCACCGATCTGTCGGCTGTCCACAGATCTGTGTCCGCTGTCTACAGATCTGTGTCCGCTGTCCACCGATCTGTGTCCGCTGTCCACAGCTCTGTGTCCGCTGTCCACCGATCTGTGTCCGATGTCTACAGATCTGTGCCCGCTGTCCACAGATCTGTGCCCGCTGTCTACAGATCTGTGTCCGCTGTATACAGATCTATGTCCGCTGTCCACTGATCTGTGTCCACAGATCTGTGTCCGCTGTCTACTTTTTAAAGATTAGTAATCGACCAGAAAACTGCAATCTGTGTCCACTGATCTGTGTCTGCTGTCTACAGATCTGTGTCCACTGTCTACCGATCTGTGTCCACCGATCTGTGTCTGCTGTCCCAACAACTTTGCTAAGCACCATTTAAAGCAGACAGCGCTTTCAGTTTGCTCAGCAACCTGCGGACAGTCTCTCCTATCGGCAGGTTCGGTCCGCCGACCTCCTGCCCTTCGTTTCACATGATTGGAGAAATGTTTTGTTCCAGCTGCCGGTCAGTGCTGATGGGTTGCAGATGCTTATAGATCGTTATGTCTCCCGAGCCTCCTGCTGTGAACTTCGGGGTCCAATATCACGCTTCATAAGTCTCTTTAGGGCGGCCCAGCAGGATACAAACTACACAATACAGCAGTTCTGACAGTCAGGAGAGTTGGTTTTGCTTCAATAGGTATTTTAGAAATCGAAGATCTGATCCAAAAATACAAAAATGAGCAGAAAATTTGTGAACCTCTGGAAGAAGTCAGTTTTAAATTAGGATTGGAAAGAACTAAAGTTGTAATAAGTGTCTGAATTTTACTATAGAAGTGCTTTTCTACACAAATAACCTTCAGTTTTTATGTCCTTTTAATCCAGTGAATTACTGAAACTAGATTATGATCTGAAGCATTCTGTGCAAAAAAGAGGAATTAGTTTATTGTGTGGCATTTTTTATGACTGTATTTGTGTTTTTATGGCGTAAGGCGCATTGTCGCTGTAATATACGATACAAATACATTTTATTGATTGATTGATAGTAATGCCCGAGCCTGTAACAATAAAAAATCAACCAATTATTTGTATAAATTAAAACAAGCTCAATAATTTCCACATGCATGATTTATTGATTTTCTCTTTCTACCAAAAACTTGAAAGTCTTCAAATTGTACTTTTTTGAAGGTTACTTTAGTCTGCAAAGATTTCATAATTTATTTTATTTGTTATTTTAGTTGATTTGGTTATTTATTTTGGATCTTTAAAATGTTTTCAGTTCCTGTGTTAAATGTTCATTTGTAATCTTTGAAAATGTGTTCTGGCATCATTATTACCTTTATAATACTTAAAAATGGTCTCAAAACAACATTACTGTTTATCGCAATAACTTATGTAACAATTTTTTTCTCATAATATATGCAGCCTACGTATAAATTAATAAAAGTTCACTGAGGTTAGATTGTCTAAAATGAACAGGTTTAATAAACCGGTTCAATAAGTATGAACCAGTACTTCTGTTTGACGGAATGCCTATCAATATTTGTCCTTTAGGTGATTATAAGCAGCTACAGTCATTGTAACCTATTCATCTGTTTTCCTGTTATAATAAAAACACTGCAGCACTAAACAGATGCAGCTGCTGCTGCTCTGTATTCTCAGGCCGTCTCGTGTCGTTTAAGAAGCATATGTGACCTGACATGACAAATCACATTTCACTTCTCCGCTTTCAAGGTGAAATTTGTTTTTCTGGCAGATTTTCAGCTATTTTTACTTAGAAACGCTCCAGCATCACGAATGTTAACCCACATTCATGACCGACCGATGGGTCTGCAGCATCTTAAGATATTTGATCTTTAACATGTTGTCATATAAATAAATACATTTAGTAGTTAGTAATGAACGTTAGGCGTGTCTGAGCGGTGTACACTGCAAAACCACAAACTCTTACCGAGTATTTCTTGCCTAGTTTCTGTTGTGAATATCTTAGTGCACATGAAATATAATAAAACGAACTTACAAGTAACTTTTCAGAAAGAAATACGAACCTGTTTTACCTAAATATTCCTTAAAATTGATGAAAAATTACTTTTTCCATTGAAGATTATTTCACTCATAACACGGGAAAAATGTCTTGCTATAAGTGAAATAATCTGCCAGTGCAGCTAGCACTTTTTCTTCGGTATTAAGAAATTTTTACTGATTATATTGCTGAAATGTTACTTGCTAGTTAATTTTGTCTTATTTCAAGTGCACTAAGATATTTGCACTAATAACTAGACAAAAATACTTTCTTATTTTTCTTATACTTTTTTAAGTTATCTAAGTAAATTTATAATAAAAAACAGCCTTTTTATTCCTGAAATAGCTCAAATTAAAACCTCTTCAGGAAAGGTGACACCATAATAAGTACAATTTTCATTTGATGTTTCTGCAGAAAAATATCACACTTGTTTAACAAACTGTCACTACTTCCTGTGGCATCTGTTTGGCCCTCACCACCAAACGCAGAGAGAAGAAACTAATCCACATTAATGTAATGATCAGATTACAGAGAATGTCCCTAATTTAAGGAGCTAATTAAACCTAATGTGATGGTTGACACCGCCGTCTGATTCCTTAGTGGATTTTTTAACGTTACGAATCTTCACTTCAAACAAAAGGCCTGGAAATGCTTCCTGCTGAAACCAGGTATTTACATATAGAAAAGAGCTCTGGGACTTTAACAAGTTAATTTTGATTAATGAATTAGATATGTTTTAACATAACATTGAAATTATACATTGACCAAAGTGTAGTTATAAGAATAAGTTACTCAATAAAATAAATGAGGAAATTGTTGTGTTTTACATCCTCATCCTCTTGCAGGAAATTATTTTCTGCAAAACCACAAAATCTTTATCAAGTATTTTTGGTCCAGTTTCTAGTGAAATATATCTTAATACACATGAAATAAGAGGAAACAGACTTACAAGTAATTTATCAGCAATACATAGAAGCTTGTTTAAAGTCAATTATCCCTTAATATTGATGAAAAAGTTCTAGTTTCATTGGCAGATTATTTCATTGAAAACATGGGAAAATATCTTGTTATAAGTGAAATAATCTGCCAATAGAACTAGTAATTTCTCATCAATATTATGAACTATTGACTTAACAAAGCTTGTATGTATTGCTGAAAAATTATTTGTAATCTAGTTTTGTGTTAATGTTATTCAGGTATTTGCACAAAAAAACTAGACAAAAACTACTTGGTAAAACTTTGTGTTTTTGCAGTGTATGAGCTGGTGTACAAAAAAAATTAATAATTAGTCATTCTTATCTTCCTTGCTTTGGTTGTTCCCCAGCCATCCATCACTAAAATCAGTTTGACTTCTTTTCATGTCGTTCTCTCTCACTGCCTGTCTGCTCGCTTTGTTCTCTTGCCAATACTCCGGATAATTGAGTCATTTTGGATGAAGCTTTTCTCCATCTTTGTACAGCTACATGCAGTCATACTGATGCAGAGGGAGAAATACACATGGCAGCTGTGACTGCACCAATCAGCTCCACAGAAACACACAACCCCAGCAAAACTCTTACAGATTATTAATTTACTCCTTCTAATAGAGTTGATAATTCAGGGTAAGACACGGTTTTGTCTCGAATGCATTTTGTTTTACAGCGAGACTTTGAAATATTTAGGTCTAAAGTTGCTGTGGAATCCATTTAAACTGCAAGATCGCAAAACTAAGGTTAGTCTAGTTTCAAGTGCAAATATCTTGGTATACTTGAAATAAGACAAAATAAACGTACAAATAACACAGCAAGAAACTAAATTACTTTAAGTTACATCAGGAAATAGGAGCTTGTTTTAATTTAATAATTCCTTAAAATAAATACTTGGTACATTGGCAGATTATTTCACTTACAATACGACTTTTTTCCCATGTTGTAAAATACTCTGCCAATGAAAGAAATACTTTTTAATCAGAATTAAGGAATTATTGACTTAAAACAAATGTATATATCTTGCTGAAAAGTTACTTATAAGTAATTTTTTGTTTTATTTCAAGCGTACTCTAATTACACTGGGAACTAAACCAAAAAGACTTGGTAATATTTAGAGTTTGTGCAGGGTACTTTATAGTTTTCAAATAAAAAAAACAAAACACATAATGAGTGTTTTTAAATCTAGACTAAAAATCCACATGTTTAGAGTTACTTTTGAAACATAATCAATAAAACATTAATCAACAATCTGATGTGTGAAGATGAGAGTATTTTTGACTGTATGCCTGTATTTTTGTGTTTTTATGACGTGACACACTTTGAAATGCCTTGTTGCTGAAAGGTGCGGCACAGATAAACTTTGATTGATTGATTGATTGATCGTTTGGTTCTCTACAGATTTAACCCAGAGCACCAAACTCACCGAGTTTCCAAATTCTGCAGCCTCTTATTAAACACTAAGTGATTGTATTTTTAGCCGAGCTAAAACGTGACTATTCCAGTAAGAGTTTGTCATTTGATTACATTCTAGGATATCATCTTACGTTAGTAAGTGGAATTATAAGCAAAACATGATACAATCTATAGAAAATAAATTATCTGCCCACCTCTTTCACAACAGCGTTGACCTTGGTTAATAATAATCTTGAATTTTCCATCCATTTGCTATTTTTACCAAATAAAGGTAGTGGACCCTTGCATGTGCACAAGCAAAAAAAAAACCACTGGAAGAAAAGCATCTTTTTGATTAGTTTTCTAATTTAATTATAGCCTCCAGCTTAATGTACGAGGAAAAACAGAAAATGAAAATTTAAATTAGTGTGGTGTTTTTCATTTTGCTGGGGAATTGCATGAAGGTGGAGCTACAGAGAGATGAGCTCTGATTTAATCTTCCAGGACGCCTCAGGTTAGATCAGCTTTGTTTGAAAAACAAGAGAGACCCAAAGTATCGAGATGCCAGACGGATCAGTGAGACAGTTGCGTAACAGTCCATCAGCGGTAAAGTGGATGAAAGTTACAGAAAGTCAGCTTTTAATCCTGTTTTCATTTCTTCTTGTTTCTTCAGCCTCTGGGTGTTTTTGAGTCACAAAACTTAAAAAAACAACAAAAGTATTATTGAACCGAACAACTCGGGTAACAAAGAATCATTCATATTTATGGGATCGAACAAAGTCTGAGTCGATACAATGAGAAGAAGGCAAGGTCAGACAAGAGAGATCAGGTTTAAATAGTCCTTTCAATACTAAAGCCAATTAAAAAACGACTGTAATATTTAAGTAAATCAATAAATTGGGAATTAAACGTTTTACTACAGTGTCAAGTAACCATTTAGAAAAAAATGCAATCAATCAAGTTTATTTGTATTGCACATTTAAGCAACAAGACAATTCAAAGTGCTTTACATCATAAAAACACAAAAGCTGTAATTGAAACCAGTAAACATAACATTTTGATGAAATCATCAATACACAACAAATATGTTGGCCAATTAATTATGGTTCAAAAGAAACTAAGCAGGTGGAGCTCAGTGTTCCAGCTGTTTTGCAGTTTTCTGGAAATAAACCATTACTAACTTACTTTTGTAGATAAACTAAAACACACAATATATGACAGAGTCATGGATTAAATATTCATGGAACAATCTAAATGAGGTTGGTTTTAGTTTCTGAGACAGTTCAGAAAATCATCACAAATCAATAGAGGAATTACAGTCGGTTGTTTCCGGTCAAACCAGAGGAAAGATACAGAATTTAAGTCAAAATCTCAGAAGGTAAAATGGAAAATAGGTTTCTGAAATGTTTACTTTTAGGATGTTTACCTTATAACTAACAGAGATTTTAGCTTTGAATAGTTAAATATTTGGGCAACTAAGAAAAAAAAACCTGACACTTGTGTTCAAACCCAGAGCAACATGCACACATCAAACAAGTCAGGAGTTTAGGTTTAACTTTTAACTAAGTATTTGTTTAGTCTCTAAATATTCCAATAAATTCCACAACTGCTAAGATATATTTTCTTGTTCAGTCCTTACATTATTGGAATTAAGTACATAAAGTACAAAAAGCAAATGAAAAATCCTAAAGTTGTTTTAAAAAAATCCTGTCTTCAGGATTTAATTCTATCTAAAGTATAAAAAAAATAAATTCTTTATTTTTACAATGAAACTTTTTTGTTGTTTTTATTTAACCATTATTTTCCCCTTTGATAAAATCTCTTTTTCGACCTGCCAAGAAGCAGATAGTCTCATATAATTGTATAAAACTTGATTAAGGATCTCCTTTCCTAGCGACTCTTTGGGATCTAAAAGCTACTGACCCTGCCTGTAAATGAACATTTATTCCTTGAAAATGTTTTATCACCTTCACACTTCATTGGCATGTCCAATAGACAGTAATTACATACTGTAGCCGTTTTGCAAAACAAACTTGTATTTCCATCTTTACAATATAGATTTTTCTTGTGAGAATCAACTGTATTGATCAACCTTCACGCGGTTTTGTGCTTCTACTGATAACTGTCCACTGAGGGCATTTGACCAAATAGTGAATTTATATTTAGAGGTAACAAGGTTTGTGTTCGACAAGCCGTTTTAACACAACTTTAGATAAGAACCCTTGTGTTAGTACTGTGTTGAATTGGTGCATCAACTTGAGTTTAATTTATCCAAATTAAAGCACTGAAGCTCGGCAATACGTTTATCATACTTATATGTCTTAAAACTCAGAAACCCAGATTAAGAATCTAACAGAGGTCTGGTGTTATGTATTTATTTTCCATTACACTCAGTAAGTTTCCTAACTGAGTGAAGACTAAAATCAGTACTGAATAGTTGCTCTGTGTTTATTCTTTGGGTTTCCAATCCTTTTAAAAAATTATCTTTGAGATTTTGTTTCTGATGTCCTGTTTTTCTGATGCAATAAATACTGCAAGGCATCTGTGAAGTCCCATTCAAAGGACTTATCTGTTTTATTGTCTAAGAAAATGTGATTTTGGTGTTTCAGACTCACATCTTGAGGGCTGAGAAACTTTCATCTCACCTTAATCTCTTGTTGTTTTCAAATAACATCAACAATAAAAGTCTAAAAAAGACAAAATAATAAAGTATGGATTTATATTAGAAAATCATGCAATGTTAGATAACATTGGTGAATTTGTCGTGTTAGAATCTGCAGTAAATGACACTTAAAAACATTTGTCTTCAAAGCAAACGTAAACCTCACAAATAAAAACATATATTTCATCTCAACAACAAAGTTTTATTTAAAATGTGTAAAATGTGTTGTTTTTTTAAAAATTCAATCCAAGATGGCCGACTTCCTGTTTGTTGTGGAGCATTGAATACAAGTGTATCAAATTTCATACTTTTAGGGAGTTTTCATATGTTTGACTCTTCAAAAAGCCAATTCACTTGTGAGATGAATACAACAGATACATTAGGCCCAATTAAATGAGGTAAAACTTTCTAAGATTATTTCATATATTGCAAAAACACAAAATCTCAACAGTTTTTGTCTAGGTTTTAGTAAAAATATATAGATACCCTAAGATATAGGAGCTTGTTTTAAGTAAATAATTCATTAATATTGATGAAAAAGTTGTAGTCCGAATTTTCCCATTTGTGAAATAATCTGTCATTGGAATAAGTACTTTTTTATTAATACCAAGGAATTAATGACTTAAAACAAACTGAAATGTTAGTTGTTTTTTTTAATTAATTCAACTGTATTTTCACGGGAAACTAGAGCAAAAATACTTGATGAGATTTTGTGGCTTTCCTCTTAACAGCACCTGTAAACTTAAAGCACTAAGCCTGACATCAGTCCATGTTAGAAGAGATGATAAGGAGCCATTAAACATGTTCTGTCACGCAATATAAGCCAATTACTGGACCCCATTCCTTCTGAACTGAGAACTAGAGAAAGAATCTAGCTTTAATCTTTGTGATAAAGGAGGGTTTTGGATCTGAGTCGAAGCTTTTCTCATCATCATCTGCTGCATTTAAATTAAGCATATGGAGAAAATGTGGTTACGGCTCAGAGATATAATCAATCTGTCGTCTCATTCTTCAAAAGTAACTTCAAAGACAAACTAAAAACTAAAAAAAAAAGGGAATAAGTTTTGGCCGACAAAAACAGGAGTGCAATCTCAGAGGGAAACTTTCTGTGTTGCTGTGCCAAATCTAAATGTGTTAGATTAATTATTTACCCCAAATAAAACTGGAACAAAACAAGCTGCTGGAGAATGGGAGGCAAAGCCTTGACTGAATCGAAGCTCAGAGTGTTTTTTCTTTTACAAGCTTATAAAGCAGAAACCCAAGAAACAACCTTTAATTGAATTCCGGCTGTGAAAACACGATTTAAAACATTTGTTAGATTTTAAACATTCACTCTCAGTAATTCACAAGTTAGACATGTTGCGTGTAAAGTTTGTAAAGGCTGCAGGAATGTGTTTGATCTACCTAAATATCAAGGATGAAGACTCTGAAAACACATTATTACACCTCCAGCCTGCACCTCCGTTCTAATGTGTTATTTATAAGGCGGCGCGCCAAAGCAAAGGCTTTTACTGGATTTCTGAAGGTTATGACTGCAGCTCCTTCACCCACTAACTTGATAATGAAGCAAGCTCCTGGGAAAATCACCTCTGCTTGAGAACATGTGAGAAAACATATGATACTTGGCAATGCTTTGTACCAACACCAGACTCAAATAAATAATAAAATAAAACACCTCAAAGCTGGGTTTCAAAAGATGTTTGGGAAAAAAACAGAGGTTAAGAAAATAAGTAAAAAACCAAGTAGAAATCTGTTATTCTACGTTAAATCTAACAAACACAATTCAATCCAGTTACTTACACTATAAAAAGACATTTTCTTTCTCGCTGCCTGACGTTTTCTCGTTTCGGATTTAGGATTAACTAATTAATCTTTAGTTCATAGATGCAAGAAATACTAGCAAATATTAGATTATTTTATTAATCTATTTGGTAACACTTTATTTGAAGGGGTGTGCATAAGTCTGACGTTACATTGTCATAAACATGACATAATAGTCATTATTATGAAGGAGTCTTAGTGAATGTCTGTGACTGCTGTCATAAAATTTGGTAAATAATGACACTTTTAATGCAAAGTTGACTCTTTTAACTGACTTTTAATGTAGGTTTTAAATAAATAATGCAAAGGTATTTAGCATTATTTATCAAATGTTAAGTTGACACGTTTGATGCAATTTTAATGAAGCTTCTTCTCCTCAAAGCTTCATCTTCTCTTTTACTATGAAAAGAAATAAAATCTCTTCATGGCTTTTCTCTTTCATGCAATTGGCCGAGTGGTTGGACAGCAGGTCTCCACCAGCCTGCAGATGCTTCTGTGAATATAAAACAGAGTCAAAGATCATTGATCAACAGCTCTCTCCTTCTGGAATTCATCACCAATTCAAGTGTGGACAAAAAGCAGAGCTGAGCCTCGTATCGTTCACTGCAAACGCAATTATGAAAACATCTACAGCCTTTAGCATCAGCCTCACTTTTCTTCTTCTTGTCTTTTTACATGGCAAAATTCCCCTGTTTGTTTCATTTCACTTACCTGGGGTTGTTTCTTCTGTTATGTTCCATATACAGTATGTGTAACATTTCTTTACTTTTGATTTTCCTTAAGTTAATTGAGTGTCTTCGTAGCTAATTGGTATTTTGTAACTTATGCTTGGTTTCTCCTGGATGAAATGTAAAGATGCACATCATAGTGGAGCTGAGTAAAACAATATTGTATGTTTTACTCAGTTTTTATGTCTACCGGCAGAGGTGGGGAGATTAAACAAAAATTGTACTCAAATAACAGTAGCGATACTTTAACATAAATGCACTGGAGTAAATGTGAAAAGTAGCCAAGAAATTACTCAAGTAAGAGCAAAAAAGTAACTAGTAAAACGTCTGCTCAAATATTAAGCAACTGATCAAATTATCAATCAATTAATATTTAAATATTACATCATCAGATAGACCAAAATATAAAGTTAAGTGGAAATTTTGGTATTTTAAGGATAAAAAAATACAAGTAAGTAATAAAAAATAACAAAATCAGACAAAAGAAAATGTTTTCAAATCAGTTTCTTTCAATAAAAAAAACTTATGAAACTTTAACAAAAACTGCAGATGTGTCTCTGTGTTGCTGGAGTTTTGGTTAAAACATGTTTGTTTTCTATTCTCTGGGTAGAAAATCCAGAAATTTTACTCAAGTGAAAGTGGAAATACTTCATTAAAAAATTTGCTCAAGTAAAAGTAAAAATACTCGTAACAGTAAATTTAGAAGAAAAAAAATTACTAAAGTAAATGTAACCTGACTCTGTGTACAAGTCTCTTTCTCTGTGTGTTTTGCTTTTAACTGGTTTCATAACTTATTTCTGTTTTTCTTTCTTGGAAGAAGAAAAACTGTCATCTGTCAGGTTAACAGTTTGATCCCGGCATTTTTGCAACATATGCAGAAGTGAACCTTGATCACGGCACTTTGGCCTCAATCTGCCGGTCAGTGTGGTTTGGTTGTCTGTGAGCTGCAGCATAAAAGGCCTTCTGGGTGGTCAACACTTTTTTTGGTCCAGATTTTCTGTTTTTACACATTTCACTTCAATATTTGACTCTATCTTATCACTAAAAATAAGGTTTAATGTGTCTAAAATCAGGAATAAAAAAGCTAAAGAGCTTCAGATATTAAACATCAACACAATAACAAAACTGAAAACATTTTCAATAACTGAAACGAATAAAAACTGTAATTAATGGGGAAAAACTATAACTAACTCACTATATCATGCGTTTATAAAACCTATTAAAACATACCGAAATCATAGATATAATATCCTTTGTTTTCGTGTTTATGAATTTATTTATTAGCCTTTTGAACTGATGTGAAATTGATTTTTTTTCAACACACAAGCAGTTAAGGTCAAATTACGGTGCTCCGCAATCCTAATGGCGGCGTTGGACGCTAGTCCGCAAAATGGCTGCAGCAAAATTAAGATAAAATGTCGAAAATTAATTCAGTATGTATCTTCTGTTGGGTACTCAATACCCAATCAATGTATATATAATCAAACAAAATACTTTTTTCTTAATTCTGCAATTAAAAATTAACCAAAGTATGAAAAAACTAAAACTACCACTAAAACTAAACAATATTTAACTAGTAAAAACTAGCAAACACACCCTTAAAACTACTTAAAGCTGACTGAGTTAGTCAAAAAGTTAAAGTAAAACTAAACTACAATGAAAAACCCACAAACAATTACAACCTTTCTAAACACCCAACCAGAGCAGATGAATAAAAACTGACTGAGGCAGATTCACTGTCTTTCTCTCTCACCTCATTTCTATGCAGCTCTTCTCTCCGCTTTTCAGACCTCCACTCTGCATCTCCTTGTAGCTGTTTTCTTTCCTCTCTTTTTTTGTTTAGATGTTTCTATGGCAAAGCAAAAACACTCCATCAGTGACTAAAGTGTCGCTTCACCACTGGGATCATTTGAATCGCAGGTTCACAACCTAAAAGAGGGTTTTGACCGGCAAACTTGGCAGACCTGAAACAGAAATTCCTCCTCAGTGGCTCAGATGGAGGAGCGAGGACTTTAGTACTTTAGTGATGCTTGGTCCAGCGGAGCTGAATGGGCGTCCAAATAAAAACAACTTGGAAGGAGTTCATCCACTGCTTCGGTTTGGCTGTTTCACTCAATAAACTGTCAAAATGTTTACAGACATCTAAATAAGTTGGAGGATTTTCAGGGAATACTTCACAGGGTTCATCCACAGTCTGGAAAAGAATATTAATTAGGGCAGGATAATTATCGGAGAAGTGTTTATTGAACGCAGTGAAGTGTGAATGTTGCCAGAGAGGCAGGATTCAGCTTCTGTCCACCACAAGTCTGGAACAAACACCAGAAAACTAAAAAGGAAAAAACCCATCTTTGATAAGCAGCATGTGGAAAACTGATGAACATAGCTGATGTGTGTATGATTTAGATGATGACAAAATGTACGGTTTGTAAAACACTATTCACTAGAGCAGTATAATAAAATTGATATCGGCGATACATATCGATATTTTCTTTCCTAGAAAAAAAAATCGATATTCATCTGCAAGTATCATAACATCAACTGTCACCTTGTTCACTCACTGCTTGCTTCACCAGGTCATCAGGCTTAGAGTGATTCCTTCTGATGTTCAGGTTAAAAAGGTATCAAACTATTCAGAGCAGGAACTTGGTTCACTTTATTTACTTTACTAATGCATGTC
>CAEGAF010062016.1:0-28119 GCA_903067075.1 Micropoecilia bifurca
TTTATATATATATATATATATATATATATATGTAATATAATTTTTTCATATCTAAAAAAATACTTTGAAGGATTTTTGTTTCTAGAGTTGTTCACTTTGTGGATACAGGAGAGAAAACAAGAATATATTTATTCAAGACATGATAACACTGTCTTGGAGTTCCCAAACAGTTCAAAGCTTGAAATATTCAGGACACCACACTGTCTCAGACACCTCCTCCATACATCATCTTTTTAAATGGTGTTAATAATAAATCATGGCCCTGATGTCTGTTGGTGTAAATATTGTTATTCTAAGATCAGCTGGGATTTCCACTCCAGGTCAGTGGTTCAGATAATTAGTTAAAAAGGTTTTCTCTTCATCATCATGACAGTGTCAGAACTGCGGGACAAAGTAATTAAGAAGATAGCTGTGGTGTATGAAACAGGAATTAATTAAAAAAGAGGACAACAAAAAGACACATCGCCAATATTAGACCAAACTTTTGAAGACTTTTTTTTTTTAATACTAAGTGAAGTTGTGCCCATCCATTGCTGCTGTTGCTCAGCAGTCAAGAGTTTCCATGTCACCAAACATTCCAGTTAAACCTTTGGCCTTGTTGCTGATAAAGTCTGAAAGCTGCAGGACAACTCGGCACACTGACTGCACATAATATGCTGCTCAATTATCCGTACAGACAGATGGTGCAGTGGAGGTGAAGCAGGGCGTGGGATCGCTGTGTGTAGTCACATATTAACCACCGATTCAACTTCACCTTTGAGCCCTGAGCCGGGCTCCGGTCCTCGATGTTGGCATCAGCTGGCAGAATAGGAAGCCGCTGTTCGGTTGGGCAACTCCACAACAACCTGACAAACCCAGCTCACCGTGTCGTCCTGCGCGCTCCCCGTTTCCCCGCTTCTCTGTGACTGCAGCACGGGCCGACCAGCCAGCCTTCCAGCTCGATGTGCATGACTTAATCTGAGTCAGTCATGAGATTATCCACGGGGCTTATTGGTATTATTGCTCTGGATGTGGCTCATTGCATTTCAGAGAGCCCCAGAACTCATTTCACTTAGCGTGCATTTGAGAAGTGATGCTGTATAGAGGCAGTGGGACAATGATGACGGACGACCCTGACCTGCTTAAAATGTCCAATGGCTTTGCAGACATGTATATCCCTAGCTTTTACTCGGTCTTTGAAAAGGCCACGGTGATGTGTTATGCATTTTTTTTACTTCAGGGGAAACTCAAAAACTAGCCAGAGGTTTCAATCTGCAGTTATTTTCATTCATATAACTGCATTTTCAAAACTAAAAGCAATCCACTAAAATGTTATGAAGTCAACCCTGGTGCCATCAGATTTTAAACCGAATGTTGCACTTGCACCGATTGGACCGTTTAAACCTGTGACACTGTTCCTTGAAGTTAGCTTTGCCTACTTTGAACTGATTAGAAAGGAGTAATAAAAGAGACAAATTAAACAGGATGCATTTTAAATGACCAAAGTGGATTTGTCAGATCCAAACACTCATATTAACTAGCTTAAAGACTGCTTACATAGATTCCTGTGTGCAAATCTTGATCGTATTAAAGACCAAATCCTCCTGAGTATATTGACTAACATCTCTAATGTTTAACAGCTAAATTCCCATAAAGGACTATTAAACAACAGTATTACTTTAGGAACATGCTGATTAATAATGTAGAAGATGCTATCCAGAGCAGTTTGAAGAGTCCACATCGATTTTCTATGTAATTGTGGTGTTATTTACTCAACAATGAACTACACAGAATGTAAACTATGATAGATTATCTCTCGAGTTGCTTTCCAGGACGAGGGATACAGATCTAAAATAGTTTAATTTCAAAAACTGCTTAGCATTGATCAATTATTAATCAGCTAAAACGTGCAGAGATTCTGGTCGGTTTATTTAATGACGCTAGTCAACCTTGCTGGGTAATTGTTAACCGAGACATAAAGAGTGTTTATACTTGCTGTGTGCTTGGACAGAGTGGCCTTGGAGAGCAGCCAAAGTGGTTCTGGCTTCATCAGAGTGAACCCTATGCTCCATCAGCCCCTCTGTTCAATACACAATTTTCGCAGGCTGTCAATAATTTACTGTTGCTTGGTGATATCTGCTGTTTAAACGCACACTGGACTATAAAAACATCCATCAGCAGGCAAAATTATAATTTTACTTTCAGACTTTCTTTAACCATATTATTCCTGTTTTTAGTGTCATATTAGATCATCTTAAACAGAGAGGAAACTAGATATTTATTATGTGTATGCATCTGTCAAAATGTGAAAAATGTCATAGTAAAGTTTAAGACTGATTCAGTTGAACCCCTTAAATGTTTTTGACGTGATACATCATTTGTATCATTCAGTTTTAGCTGCTGTATAAAATATAAATAAAATGATCAATTAAAAAGCAAATCAGGCTAAGTGGTATGTAGTATAAATGTATGTTCATTTGATCAACATGTAATTTAGTTTTTTATGGATAGGTCAGCTTAGTTTATCATAAGGATAAAGCTGAAAAGACTTCCACTGTCTAATATTTTTCATATATTTGCCATATCTTAATACGAGATACACTAACATAGCCAAGGCCCAACGCTCACTCAGTACACATAAGTATAAAATCAGAAAATTTGGGCTCCAGAAATTAATCTATCACATAAACACCCTCACAAAAGCACTGTTTTTTAAATGTATTAGTAGTTATTTTTGTTAAATGACAAGAAGCAAGTGCTAGAATTCTGAAACACAAAGGTGGAGTCGAAGGTAAGATTTTGCTAACCTTGATCTAGGCCTGCCTTCCCATTTTCAGTTGTCTTGTAAATATAACGTTGTAATTATATGTTGTAGATAAGGCAGTAGTTTAATCTTACACTTTGATTAAAGACCAATAAAAACATTACTCTTGCTGTTGGAATTACATATTGATTTTTGTGTCCTTAGCCCAAACTTGAATTTTATTGTACATGTTACATGGTTCAAATAATCCTATCCCATTGGTAGATTTATTTTTTTCTTCTTTTTAAGGACTTTTTAAAAGATTATTTTCCAGAGTGCAAGCTTGGCTCAGATTCACCAATGCTTTAAAGGAATAATTGGCCTTAAGATTTAAAAACCCTAATTACATTAGTGTAAGTTCCAGGTAAAGGCTGGAAAACTGCTGAGCTAGCAGTACCTGAGATGTTTATGTAACCCGTCTGATTGTATTTCATCTGATGACAAACTACATTTCTTAATAGCAACCATGACATTGAATAAATACAATTAAAAAGTATTAGACATGTTGACACAATCGCATCCTTACAAGCTCAACCTAAGTGATATTTTGCTGACTACTCCTACACTCTAATTGACTAATTACCTCCATTTAGTTTAGGTTTGGACATGTGAAACCGGATTGTGGCTGATGTCGGTCTGTCCTCCCTGCTCTCCTAATGGGCCCAGAGGAGCCGGGGCTTTTCTCATAATGAGAGAAACATTAACATTCACTCATCTGCCCATTACATGCCAATGACCCGCTGCACGGCCCTTAGATGTTGTTGTGTGGGTGTGTGCACTCAGCTTTGATAGTCTATTATGTTTCTACACAGCAGAAACTTCCACCCCCTCAGAAAACCAGGGCTTTGTACTGTTGCATGGCTAATGGTTGTAACTCTTTGTAAGTCAAACAAGCCAAATGATCAATAAAATGCAACTGAGCTTGTTTTAAGAATGCAGACTGTTCAGGTTCAGAGTCATGTCTGATTGCAAATTGACTCAAAATTAGTCAAATGAAATTCAGTTTTCTATGGTCTAGTGTTGTAACTGTAATTGGGCTTTCTTTCAGATTTGATGTCCCTAAAACATTTATTTATTTGTATGCTTTGGTAATAATATAACTCTTTTTCTTCTTTTTTTGCATTTTAGGTTCGAGCCAATGACGCAGACACTGGTGTCAATGGAGAGATAGATTACATCCTACATCAACCACCCGAGAATGTCCAGAGGCTTCTGCGCATTGACCACTCCACTGGCATCGTTTACGTCAAAGGCCTGATAGACAGAGAAGAAACTAATTTTCTCAAGTTCTTTGTGGTTGCCAGAGACCGCGGGCCTAATTCCAAGAGTTCCAAAGTCCTAGTGACCATCATCGTCAAGGACCAAAATGACAACGCACCAGCGATAGAGATTCGTGGTATTGGGTTAGTCACTCACCAGGACAGTGTGGCTAACATCTCTGAAGACATGCCGATCGGTACCCCAGTAGCACTAGTCCAAGTGTCTGACCGCGACGAGGGAGAAAACGCTGTGGTGACATGTGTGGTTGCAGGTGACGTCCCTTTTCAACTCCGACCTGCTAGCGAGTCAGCCAATGATCGAAAGAGAAAATACTTCCTGCAGACAACTACTCTGCTGGACTATGAACGAATTAAAGATTACCGAATTGAAATAGTTGCTGTGGATTCTGGTAACCCAGCTCTGTCAAGCACCAATTCTCTTAAGGTCCAGGTCACAGATGTAAACGACAACACGCCAACATTTTCTCCAGCTTTGCTTGAAGTGTTCTTTCCTGAGGGGAACCAACCAGGTGACAGAGTGCTAGATATTTTGGCCACAGATGCAGATAGTGGTATAAATGCAGAAATGATTTATAGCATCATTGAGTCCTCAGCCAAGAGGCTTTTTGAGGTTGATGCCAACACGGGAGAGGTCCGTGTGAAAAACACGCTGGATCGAGAGGAAGTTGAGCGCTATGAGTTCCATATCGCTGCAGCTGACAAGGGCCTTCCAAGTAAAACTGGAACTGCTACAGTGGTTATAAATGTTCTAGACCGCAATGACAATGAACCTAAATTCATGTTGAATGGATACAGTTTTTCTGTAATTGAAAACATGCTCCCACTAAATCCTGTTGGTGTTGTTACTGTGACTGATGCTGATAAGGGGGAGAATTCAAGAGTGACACTCTTTGTAGAACCAGATAATGGCAAGTTCGTGATTCAAAATGGCACAGGAACAATCCTGTCAAGCATTTCGTTTGACCGTGAAAAGGAAAGCACCTATACCTTCCGGCTGAAGGCTGTGGATGGTGGCGAACCACCTCGATCTTCCTACGTTGGTGTGACCATCAATGTCCTGGATGAGAATGATAATGCCCCCTATGTCACCAAACCATCCAACTCCTCCTACACTTACCTGACACCTGTCACACCTCCAGAAACAAGAGTGGAAGTGGTTGAGGCTGAGGACATTGATGCTGGGCTCAATGCAGAGCTGTTTTATTCAATCACCGGAGGAAACCCTTATGGCCTTTTTCAAATCTCGCCCACCAGTGGGGAAATCACACTGGCACAAGCATTCTCTGGCAAGCACAATGGGCTTCACCGGCTTGTCGTGAGGGTCAGTGATCGAGGCAAACCTGCTCGCCACACCACAGCCTTAGTTCACGTGTTTGTAAATGAAACCAAATCTAATGTGTCCCTCATTGAGGCACTTGTGGGTCACAGTCTTTACACACCTCTGGACAGAGACATAGCAGGAGACCCTAACTATGCCTACAGTCAGCAAACCAACATTTTATATGCTGTCCTTGCAGGTGTCGCTGTCGTTATTTTGGTCATTGTAGCTGTGGTGGTCATCAGACACCATCTGCAGAAAGATACTAAAAGCGGTTACCAAGCTGGCAAAAAGGAGAGCAAAGATCTTTATGCTCCCAAGCAAGGACCCAAAAATGGCAAAGGAAAAAAGAGCAAAAAGCCCAGAGCTCCAAAACCCACCAAACCACTGGAAGAGGATGAGGAGGCGAGTCTGCAGAAAGGTCTGAAGTTCAACCTTATTAATGACGTTAATGACAGTCCCAGAATCCATCTGCCCCTTAACTATCCACCAGGAAGCCCCGACCTGGGCCGTCACTATAGGTCCAACTCTCCTTTGCCATCTATCCAGCTGCAACCACAGTCACCCTCTGCCTCCAAGAAACACCAGGCTGTTCAGGACCTCCCTGCAACCAACACCTTCGTAGGGACGGGCGACAACAACTCCACGGGCTCGGATCAGTATTCGGATTACAGCTACAAGGCCAACCCACCCAAATACAACAACAAACAGGTAGGCGACTACGCAAATATGACTATGTACCCCAGGGAGAACATCTATTGGACCAACCGTGTGTGGTAGACACGCTGGAACTTACATGGCACTGCTGCCAGTGTTTTTCCACCAAAGCCGCACTGATTCCCTTGCACAGCACCCCCTTTCAGATGGCTTTTATCCATTTTATTTTGAGTTTCATTGTGTTCACAATGTCCGTTTTGTTCAGTTTTTGCTTTTCACTTCAGCATGGACAGACAGTACAAAATATGAAGCATAACACAAATAAGGTCTTCCTGATCTGGTGACCAAACCGCCCTAAAATGGACTTTAAAGAGGGTTCATACGTTTTCCTGTTTGTTTTTGACGCAAATGTTTAATTCCTGAATACCTGCAGTATTCATCTGTTAGTACCAGGCCCTGTCCACACTAATCCAGATATTTAGCAAAAAAGATAGAGGTGACAAATCAGAGATTTTTGAAGTTTTTTATAAGCTCCATTTGTGGTGTAAATGTGTAAACAGAAACATGAACAAACAGCTTTTACATGCCCACAGCAGTGAAGCATTTTGTCCCCTTAAGTTTCTCTTTGTGCTAAGTCGGTTTCAATTAAATGTCAAAAGTAAGGTAAATAAGTCAATAATTAAGCAGAAAGGTGAACCGTTGTCACACAAAACTTAATTTTTTTCTAGCCATACACTGCTTTAGCTTACATAGTCTTCTTCTTTTGGATGTAAATGTAGTTAATGTAATAATTGCCACCTTGTGGCAAAGGCTAGATATTGCTTTATTTTTGGCTGCAATCCTGCAAACTATTTTAGAAATGAGGAGGGAAACATATCAGTTTAAGAGATATCTGGAGTAGTGTAGCTGGGGCCTGATTTCTTAATTTATAATCCAAGAATAAATCAAACGTATTTGTTCAACTTTGGGTATTGGAAATCCGATGTAGGTCCATCCTGGGGTCTTTTGTGTTTTTAATTTATATTATTTTGTGTTTAGCTTCTTGTTTTTGCAAAGAGTTAAATGAAGGTTGGTTATTTTTCTTGTTCTGTGTAAATTGAATTTGAAGTTTTTCCTTTGAGCTTCATTCACGCTGACAACCTTAAGTCTGATTTTGTTTTATGTTTTTTTTTTATTATTATTTAGTTGCTGTTTTTTTTTTTTCTTCAGACGAGCCAGTTGTTTAAGTTTTAACTCTCTTAAGTTTATAGCTGTTCCTTATGGCTGGATCAGTTTGTTGAAGTGTGATAAAGAGTGACTGTGAATTTTTGGATTTTTTTTTTTTTTTTTATCCTAATTGATTCTTGGCTTTCTCTGGCCAGAAACTCTGCAGGCTGAGGAGCACTTTAAAGTGTTTCCATCCAGTTCAGACCAATTTAAGGTAATTTTAGCTAAGTCAGGGGGCCAGACAGTGAAAACAGAATAGAAAGTGGAGCAAGAAAGATGAGGACAAGGATGTAGAGTTGCGTAAGGCCAAGAGAAGTATGAAGGAAAAGGTACATGAAGACTAAATGCAACCATTTCTTAACCTCCACACTTCCTGTCAAGTTGGTTGAAATACGACTTTTAATTTTGCCATGTTCCCAATCAGTGGGGCTAAAAAGTCAATTGTTTGCACAGATTAATAGCAGGTAATTTTCCAGGCGCTCACTTGCGCCTTTTCTTTACCCAGAGTGCCTTGCTCTTTTCTATTTAATGTAATAGAAAAAAAACTGAGGGGTGAGATGGTGGCCATTAACAGCGTGGCTGTGACGAACTGCCGTTGTGACTTCACTTTGTTGGACTTGGCTGCTGTGAAAACTGAAACTGTCACATGCACTGTTGAAAACCCTCGGAGACAATCAAATTAAGTTGTCATAGAAGTGTTCAGACTGTACATACATGTGAAAGATGTGTCAAAAGTTGTAGGGTTGTTTTTGTTTTGTTTTGTTTGTATGTGCTCTTTCATCTGCAGTTTGTTTTTTTGTTGCAACATGACTGTGTGATGTGTGTGAGCCTAACCAGGGCATGTCATTCTTCCTCCCTGCTTCTTAAAGACTTCTGTTCACCGTGTGAAGACCCAAACCAAAGACTCACATGTAGACGCACACGCACACACATTTCCATTATCATCACCATTTCACAGTCAAGTACAGCATATATGGACCTGAGGCCACGGATCTGCTTCCTGTTTGGTCAGTCTTGGCAGTTTTACACATTTGTACAGTGTTTTTTTATGTTTTTTACAGCTAAAAGAAGATTTTATTTCAATAAACATGTTGCTAAAACATTACTGTGGCGCTCTCTGTGCATTCACTGGGTTTTCAAGGTGGGCTGGACAAAACAGGGAACAGATTGCTGGAAAAGGTACAGTATTCCATTGTCACCTCCATCCTTCACACATGGAGAGAAAAGATATTCGGTGGAAATATGTTTGTTGTGGAATTCGCTTGTAGAAGTTTCCAAATCCTAAAATTTACGGAAAAGAAATTAAGGCACAAGCAATATTTGTTTTTATAGAACATTCTCTTCATTTCATAATTCTGAATCTATAACTAAAATAATGAAGCAATTTTTTTCTTGATCCACCTGTCAAATTTTTAAAAATACTTTTCTCTGTTAATTAAATACAATAAAAAAGTAAGAATCTCTGCCATTTTCAACTCACAACATCTGAATGTACATTTTCAGAAAAAGTCTGATAAAGGCTGGAATAGATGAACTGTACTTCTATGGATGGATATAATTTCCTCTTTTGTTCATTCCATCTTGTTCTCAAAACTACTACAGCCATATAAAACTTGTTTTTCCCTTGGAGTTGTTAGGAAAGCACAAGAATCCTTAAGTTTGACTTCAGAGACTAAATAAAATTTTGTATTGGACAGAAAAGCAGTCCTTGTAACAATTTTGCAAAAAAATTAAACTGGAATAAATTTCAAAATGCTTTAATACAATTTTCAAAGTAAATCAAAAATCTTGGTCTCAACATTAGGAAATAGTGATTGTAAAACATTAAGTCACAAAAGTAAGTTGACCATGTTATAAGTTTTCTATAATTTTTTGGAGAATAAGTAAGATATTTAGACTAAATTAGCTAATTTCATCATGTAAATTTATCCAGATAAGACTTAAAAAATCTAATGAAGCATGATCATTATGTGAAAATAATGACGTTTAATATTTATGGAACAAGCAGATGGCTGACAGTGTCATGAACTAATTCTAAGAAAAAAAAATAAGTATATATATATGCCTTTTACTGTTCCAGGGAAAAAAGGGAGTGCCATCATTTTTAACAATGTAGTCTTAAAAATGTGACTTATGAAAAACGTTTTGCATAGTTGTTAGAACTGTCAGAATATGAGGCAGATGATCTGTAAAAATAAACAATAGGAAAAAAAACAACAAACCAAAAAGTTAAGCTCCTGTGGTTCTACAGTCATCTCCAGAAATATGCTGCTTGGTCAGAAAAAAACAATCAGCCCTAGAAGTTGGGGCTTAGCGCTATGAATCACTCACGTGCATGTGCTGCTCACACCTCCACCTTGCTCTCTGCTAAGCCACAGCTAGTTCACCGAAATGAAGCCTGTAATGAATGCTCATATTTAGCATCCAAAGACGGCAGATAAGTCGTTGTCCTGTAACGGTAAGTTGTCTCGCCGTCATTTAGCAGCACGAGCTGAATTGACAGAAATGGCATTAGGAGCCACTCTGTTTCCCTAAGACATTCTCATGAAGAGGATGGACAGGGTTGTCCATATTTTTATTTTATTTTATGAAGAATAGTTCTTTGCATCATCATTTCCAGATAATTAGCTGTTTCATACGTTCACAACATATAGTTTTAACAAATATGTAAAAAAGCTGATTTTGTAAAAGTTAGGCTACATACTGCAGCTTTAACTATTCTAGTTTCTGAGTTAGTGACTGAAAGCCCGTTGATTACTGACGTACAGACTGGTACACTCTACTGTGTGTCATGGGTGACTGTGTCTGGATCATTTGTAATGGTTTAGGGAAGAGTTTTTAAGGAGATTTTATGCTTGGAGGATAATTATGCTAAACCCTAAAATCTTGTCAAGATATTCTTGAGAAAAAATACTTGAAACGTTTTGTTTTACATCTAAAAATCTGGAACAATATCCAAGTCCAGAATTTGAAAATAAAAGAAGACTAGAACCAGAATTGGAACGTTTTAGAAAGAAAAAACTCAACTATGGACAGCATTTGTATCTCAAGACTGTTCTCTCTTTATTTTTTTTACTGCAATATGAATCTGAATCTTTTTTCTGATTGCTTAAAAAAGTGCTTTTTATACTGAATATATTATCAGCAGGGATGGGCATAATCACTATTATAGAATGTTTTGCACAGCTGATGCCAACAATCAATTCCATTATTTATTTTCTTTCACTAGGTCTGTCTCTGACATCAGTGCATCAAGCTGGGAATAACATAAAACCAGATTTGAGCATGTTCCAGAAAGTTAAAGAAAAACACAGTTGGCAGTTTATTTTGGTATATGAACTAAGTTAACACATCCGTCGTCAAGAATATTTACCACCCATAAGTCAGGCTTCCAGACTAGCCATATTGGTTCTGATTAATCTGAAACAACAGACACATTGTGTCAGCCAAGCTATCTTTTATAGAGCCCAGTTCAAACATTGCATGTCCTGTCTTAAACCCTGAGATAATGTGATCAAGTTGTTAGAAATTGAGCTGAAGTGCCCTTTTTCTAATTCTGAAGGACTACGTTTATTTGCGTTTTCTGTTGACGATAGACAGATCTTCATGTGGGTTACCAAATAATTGAATTAAAGCAGAGACACCTGTGATTAGAAAAACATTAAAACAGCAAGGAGGTTCTGCTGACGCTCTGATGAAGGACACCCATGGAGTCTATGTGAGATAGGACGATGCTGGGGATGGAGTGAGAGGGAGGGGGATGATGTGCCGTGCCTGACACTCGTGCTTTATTTTCCATGTCTTCTATGCTTATTCTTTCCTGGAAATTGATTTAAAAGAAGCGCATTCTTTTCCAAACTATTCAGGAACACATAACTAGCTTAAAGTTTGATAACTTATATATATATATACATATATATATATATTAAAAAAATCAAATATAAATGTAACCTTTTGATTAGAATTTGAAGAAATGTTAAACTGTTAAAAGGGTTCCCAGATTCTCCCAAAAGTTTTAGTTCTGAACCGTTTCCAGAAATAAGAGCTAACAAAACGGTGACTTGTGTTTTTCTTGACATATGTTTTGTTTTCAATTATCAGCAGTTCCATATGGATTGTCTCAATTATGACTTTATTACCAGACACATGCAATTTCATGGGATTCCCATAAACGTAGACTTAACCCTACCGTGAGAGGAGCATGTTTATTGCTCGGGTTGTGGCAGGTCGACGTCAAACTGTTAAGCAGACAAACCGGCCTGAGACAGAGTACAGCTGCACCTTATGTGCAAATGTTGAAAGCAAAGCAAGCTGCCGAAAGTTGAAAAACCGCCCAAAACCAGCTGAGTATGTTTTCTCTCCATGTTGAGCCTTTGTGTCTGTCACTGTTAACCCACACCTGGCACGCTGCCTTTGCACACAAAGTCTCTTTGGACTCCTCGCTCTACTTTAAACAGACCTGAGACGAAAACATCCCCGAGCAGGTGCCGGACCTGCCGGCGGAGGTCAGCGAGGTCAAATATCACTCAAGAACAGCTATTTAGCAGCCGGGATTGAGGAGGTCAGAGGTTAATAACACCCTCCACGGCCCCTCCTTCCGTCTGCGCTCCATATTAGCAGTTAGACGGCGTCATGCTCGCCTGTTACGCTTTATGATTGGTCCGTTTCTATGGCAACATGTTGGCCTGTATATGTGTGCGCTGACCGACCTCGCTTCCCTTTCTCCTGCTGCTTTTTTCATCCGATCCGACACAATCCCTCCTTCTGTGGCAAGCTCTACCCTTTAGACGACGAGTGTGTGTGTTGGAGAGTGTGTTTGCCTGTTATTCAGTTAGTATAAGCTCTGATCTAAGTATTTGTTTCCCTCTCCCACATACTGACACATTTCATGCAGTGTAGACACTGTGGCACACCATATTGTGTTGTGCCACATGGGGTGCAGGTAGCAGACCACGGTGTGCTATATGGCATGTAGCCATGTAGCATGTGGGTCTGTGCTGTCTGGCAGGTGATTGTAAACATTTGCTTCATCACTTTTCAGAATTCACCTCACATGGACATTTGCAGACTGAATTGTAGCTAATTCAAACATTTCAAGCCCTGACACAGTCAAACACTTGATAAGAAGCCATGAACACCATCATAAGACTCTCGTTTGCTCTCTTTTGAGAGCGGGATCTGTTTTTTGTGGTGTGTCCAGCATATCTCTGTGTATGCTGGACAGTATCAGCTGTTTGGAGAAGAACGGGAGGCTGCTGCCGATTTTCCAACTGTTTCGTCCAGACATACATTCTTCTCTGATGTTGTTTGATGAAAGATTTGCTTAGCCTGAGCCTTTTGTCCGCCAAGTTGCTTAAAAAGACAGTATTATGTTTCATGAGGACAGACAGGAAAGCTGAAAATGCAATGGAGAATCTGAGACAAGACTTGAAAGTTGATGTTTATAGTCTGACTGACCTTGATCTGTTTTACAACAGGGCTGATCATGTGTTGAGATGGTTGAAATTTACTTGCAACTGTAGTTTGAGTAAAATATGATCATAGCAAGTTTTTTTTTTTTTTCCCCAAGATGGCCGACTACAAATGAACACCAGGCTTTCAACATATTTCATGGTTTGTTTTGGGGGGAGGGATGAAAGAACATGTATCCTTTTCATTCCAACTCATAAGTATGCAAAACTTTATTACATAAAGGCCCAATAAAAACATAAAAGTTTGTGGCTGAAACATAAGAAATTGTGAACACAGCATTCTTGGTCAGCTTTATAAACTACTGAAATTACACTGAATTACAGTAGAGCTAAATCGACGTCTAATGAATTGCTAAAGAGACCAAACTTCCTGTTTGCCTGTTTTTATTGCTCATCTGCATCGTCGCCACCAACAGCTGCTTTCAATCTAAACACCACATCCACCAAAGGTTGTTTTCTCACGCCAGAGCAGACGACCTCTTTGGTTCACAAACTCAAGTAGGAAAACAGTGTACACCAAAAGAACAAATGTTTCTCTTTGGGTTTCCTTGTGAGAACAGATTTTCAAAATTATACACATTTTTGGAAATTGCCGTACATGTTGAGAGCCTTATGTTTGAAAAAAAAAACTCAATTCCTATCTGCACAGAGCCAAACCCAAAAAGTCAGGGGTACATTGGCCAACAGCTTTAAAAAAATTACCTCTTCTTGAGATGTGTTGTGAAAAGACAAAAAATTATCCTCCCTAAACCGTAGCAGCCCCCTTCCCTCAATCTCCAGTTTCAGTCAGCTGCAATTACCAGGATCCTGACACACCCAGAAACCAAACTGGAAATCTGGTTTCCATCTCGCTCGATGTGTTAATGCAACACTAAACGCTCGTAACCCATTTGCTGGGTTGCAGTTACAGTCTATTAGGTGACTGTTGATTTGAAACAGGTGATTTTAAACACAAACATGTGTCCCCGCACTTTGACTGACAGAGGACTTCCTGTTTGTCTTTGCGGTACAGTCTGTTGTCAGGATATGGATTGGCAGTGGCAGCCATCAGGCAAACAACTAGGAGCTTTGCATCCCATCCCTCTGAGAAAATTACAGTAATTTAACAGCGGCAGCTAAAATCCGGTAGAGTAAGAACAGACTGTTACCCGTCAGTCATATTGTAAAGACGGGATAATGCCACATTATGCTCATGGTCTGTATATCAGTGGTTCAGATCTATTCTAGGTGTGTATACAACTACAAATTTCTGTATATATACATATATGCCATGACACTTTCAATAATGATATGTCTCCAATTCTACTTTAGTTTCATTAAATCATGTAGTGCTTTTCAGTACATATGCTTAATCTGCCTGTGGTGTTACAGTGTTTTTTTATTTTTATTTTCACAGACACACAATTTCTAGTATAACCAGAGTAAGAACAAAAAATAGCTTCTGTAAATAAGCTGAGCAAACCTCTTGTTTCCCCCTTGACCCCTTTCACCCTCTAATCCCATAGTGATTGATTGAGCCACTCTTGGTATTTCAGAAAGCTTGGGATTCTGAAGATGTCTTTGTGACAAATCTCAGAGAGACCTTTGTGTTGCTTTTGGTTGGCAGTCATGAGTCGGTAGTTTGTCCTTGGAGTAATTTTGATAGTCTGGCGATTCCTGGGAAGACTCACCACTTTCCCTTGTTTTCTCCATTTGAGGATAATGGCTCTCATTGAGGTTTGGTGGAGTTCCAAGCTAAGCTTGTGTAGGAAAAGTTTTTCCTGAAACTGGTGTGTGATGGGATGAAATTTGAATGCATCACTAAATTTTAAAGGAGCTTAGTTCAAGGAGACTAACACATTCGCAGGAGACTAACTCTACCAGAAATTTGACTTAATTGGAAACTGGTTTCATGAGTTCTTTTCAGTAGTAATCGAACTTTTAGTAAGAGCTTCACGAATGGCAAATGTTCATGTTTTTTGTTTGTTTTGTTTTTGTAAACCAGGACAATACGTCAAAATATTGAATATTTTATTTAGCACAAGATTTACCAAGGGTAAATCTTTTGCTGCAAATAACTGATAAAACTGAATTTAAACAATACCAGAGTTAATTCAAGTTAAACAATGGATAAATATTTAAAAGTAAACATATATATATATATATATATACACACACACACACACACACACACACACACATATATACACACATATAATTTGTAGTTTTAATTTTTTTAAAGAATTTTGTTCAACATACATAATGTATTCTAGAAAATATGATTTTTTTTTTACTATGAATGCAGGTATTTTTTTTAAAAGAATCAAACTAAGCACACATTTGAACAGATTTTACTATAATCTAAGTCAGTTGTTATTTTTTTAAATCACTGATGACATTGTTCATCTTGTCCACATATACAGAGAACCAGCTTTAAACTGTGTAACAAATATTTAAAGCAATTAAACTTCTTTAATTCACTAAGATTAGAGGTTTGTCAGCCGTGTTTGTTAAAGCTCAGGAAGTTTGGCTTTCTACACAGGTTAGAGCAGGTAAAAGACGGCGACACATCTCAGAGTACCTACAGTGATGAAGGAGAAGGAGCAGGAGGGAGCAGAACAACAAAGAAGCCTTTGTGACCCGCGCTCACCATCAGAGACTAACATTACGTCCCATATAACGTGCGCATTCCTAAACTTTGCCATCACTCAGCACATTGTGATCCTCTTAATTCTAAGCTCACTGATACCTGAGTGAGTGTTTGGGTTCATATATAAAACAGTCGATGCGTGTCTGACAGTTGGAAAAACACCTTCGCAAGATAATTAAATGAAACAACCAGCTGTGACTTTAAAGCTCAGCTCACCTGACTCACAGGTGACTTTGGAGGAGCTCAGCTGCTCCGCCTCTTCCTGCTCATCGGGAGCGAAGGTGAGCAGCATTGTTTGTGCAAGACGCCTGAGACAGGAATACTGTCAGGCGCAGAGATCACAAACAAACCTCTGAAATATCACTTTGACTGATGAAGACATTTGCAGAGTTCCTTGTTATTTTTGTTAATGTACCGTCAGTCAGAAGTGATAAATCACCTGTCCTGTTGTCATGTGTTTTTTGACTGTGCGATGCCGCCCACATTGCTGCATGAAGAAAAACATGAAGCTTTTCTTGCGCCTCATTTACTTTGCAGCAACAATCAGCAGACATAATCCAGTCTGCTTATCTGGCAGGCTATTGATATTTAATTGCTTTTAAAGGTTAATATGAGTAGAATCTGCTAATTCTACTCATATTATATTACAAATGAAACAAATATATTAGTCCAGGTTTTTTTGTTCCAGCATTCACCCTTACAGTATTTCTCTTGCTGAAATTCCTTGCTGGTTCCTCCAGTTATACCCAGTTATTCTCTCTGTTTCTCCCCCTTATCTCCTGCTGGTTTATGCCTTTGGTTTTATGGTTCTTGTTCTGCTCTGGCTCCCCTTGTTCCCTGTGTTTTTGGGATTTTTTTTGGTACGTTTTTTTTTTTTTTTTTATTCAAAACTGCCTATCTGATCCATGCTCCCATTCTGCATTTTGTTCCATCCTCAAACTAACACATCATGACCATTTTTACATGCTTTTTAAACTAAATTGAGCTATTTTATTTAAGGCATCGCTTTTACCCTTTTGGGTACTACTGGGTCAACTACTGTGTTGTGCATCAAACTAATTACACACATAATAATAAAAAAGAAGATTAATTTGAATAAATTAATACAACTTTTGACAACCCCCGTCTGGATATTACAAAAATAATAATTAAAGAAATTTAACCACATACCTTCAGCTGGTAAGGTGAAGGTCAATTTAAGGTTTTAAAAGTTAGCCAACTTCAGGAATATCTGTTATTATGTTGAGGTCTAAGGTGAATCATTGCAATCAAAAAAAACTAAAAATATTTATATGTATTTCCCCAGAAATATAGAAAAATAGCATTGGCTCAATTAATTTGTTCAAAAGACAAAAATAGAATCTTATGAAAATGTATATTTATTTATGTACTTTAAAGGCTGTAATTGTCATTTCATGGATTTAAATTCCAGACAGTTCATGTATGTATCTGTTTTATAGTAACTTAGATTATTAATGATAGTCATGTTTAAAAAAAGTATGTTGATAAACATCATCTGCTTTTATGTCTATCTTTACAAGAGCAATGTTTGTGTCCAATGGAATACAAAAAGAATAAAAAACAGACAATACTTGTTGTGAAGCAGCTGAAATACAGCTAAATATAATTTTTATTGTCAAACAGTAATAAACTAAAACATCAATTCAAAGTAACACAGAGGAAAAGCAATCAAACCCACCCTCTTAGAAATAAATATTAATTTTCTACAGGCTGAATTTAAAGCCTCACTAAAATTAAATAAATGATGGCAGTAATGCAACATAATTGTGTAACTACTCTGCTTTTCTAGCTCTGTGAGAAGGGGCTTATTTCCTAATCCAACAACAGATTCCAAGAATAGACGCTCTTCATTTTACAGGCTTAAAAACCCTCCGTGCCGAGATCCAGAGCAACCATTTGTTTGATTTAGCTACAGCCACTGACGCAATGAGGGCCATAAACACTTCCGGACCCTGATTTATTTATTTTTTTTTTCTTAAATGTTGTTCCTCAGAACACATATGTGGTGACTCAAAGACCACGAAACAAAGGGGCAGGAGAATAATCTTGGGTTTTCTTTTAGCAAATTTCCCTGCAGGAGCTGACATCTAGCCTGTCCGTCTGTCTATCGTTGTCTCTCCCTCAGGGCGTCGATTGTTCTCGGGCCAACTAAATGACTTAACAAGGCTCGTTTCTGCGTGACTCACGTGGAGCCAAGAAAACAAAAACAACAACAAAAACCAATGTAGGAAACACGATTTCATTTCGCGTTCGGTTTAGGCTCGTCGTTGTGTCTGTGTTGAAACGCCACCTGCTCCAAAAAAACCACAAGCGAAGTGGAACGGAAAGCCGCCCGAGGCTCGGCGCGCGCGCACGCAGAGGGATGAGCAAACCAGGCGACAGCGAACACACGGATGATGATGGGCTCAGAAAAAGAGGAAGAAACGAGGGGGAGCTGATGAAGAAGCGAGCGTGTTAACATGCACGTCGGCTGCGCGCGGGGAGCAGGTGGTGTAACTGCAGAGAGCGGGAGGTTGCTGCCCTGCGCGCGCTCACATACCTGTAGGCAGGGTCAGAGGTCGCGTGTTGTACAGCTGTTCTGTACGCCAGGCTGCTGAACTCCCATCAGTGTGCGGGGGGAAAACACACGCGTGGATTCCACCATGACAGGTTGTCAGTTCAGACGCTGATCAACCGTCAACGCACCGACAGCGTGACGGTGTTGGTAAAGAAGCGAAGACGAGGGCAGATTATGTAGCCGAGTTCAAAAATTGCTCACTGCGGCCCAAGTGTCAGGTGATGTATAGCATGATTCCGGTTCTGCGGTTGGCTGATAACATGTTCTAATTAAGCTGTCTGTCTGTACAGCACCGACATTAAAATTTATGACACATATCTGATTTAACAAGTGACATCTGTTCATACAGTATTCATTCACACAAGGACTGAGCACAGCTGTATGAATATCCATCCCGCAAGTCTGTTCTGTTCAGCTCAATACAATTCAATTTGATTGCATTTAGTTACAATTAATGTAGTTTAAGTAATTTTAATCAAAGTTATTTCAACTTAGTATAATTCAGTGCACTTCAAAGTTGGTTCAGTTCATTTCAGTTTCATTTGTTTCAGTTTAGTTTAATTCAAGTCACTTTAATTAAATTAGATTTCATTTGATCCAGTTGGATTTACTTGCAATGGAATATTGTTATTCCACATATTGTAAAATATTTGCACAAAATAACAATTGCTAAGATCTCAGACGTACGCAAAGATCAACGTAAACAGAGCAAAACTGCCTATGACCACAAATACCTCTAAAAATATATATATATAACTAAAAGTCATATATATCACAAATATTAACTATGAGAAGCTATTAAATGTTTCAATATTTTTGCAAGAAGTTCAAAGGTGAGAGCTCAGCTAAAATACAGTTTTATTAAATATATTATTTATATCAAGTAATTGGAAAGAGATTAATTATGAAACACAAAGATTCTGCTTTTCTGAGCTGAGGAAGAAAAAAAATATAAGTATGGCTCTTCTGGAGACTGAACATATGATAAAAATAAGAATCCTCAGAGTAAAGCTTCAGTGAGATCTAAAAATATGCTGATATTTCAGTGGTGCTACACAGGTTTACGCTTGTTGATTTAGTTCCTTATGCAGGCCTGACAAGGGACTTATCAAAAGAGTAAGGCGTTGACTGAGTCTGCTGATATTCAGGGTGCTGCTGACTGATTCTACTGCAGAATCAGGAAAAGCACAGAAGCTGTGTGGTTTGTCTCAGGACTCCTGTTTTTGTGCTCAAAAAACTCACAGTGAAATAGCGAGCAAAACATCTTTCTGCCACTTCCTTACAGGAGGCAGTGCAGGGAGCAGGTCAGGGCTGCACCACCTAAACAGATAAGAAAGGGTTCATCGTTGATGGGTGGACATAGATGGCTAGGTGGTTATCTTTCAGTCTTTACCTCTGAACTTCCTGCACTTTGTGCTTCTGTAGGTTGCAGCTCAGGAATGTGGTTGGACAGATGGAGGACGAGACGGGTGGCTTTACGGCACAGTGTTCCTGAGTGATGGCAAGATAGACCTGGAGATGGATAGACAGATCAGATCTTTGTTTGCAGTAATGTGGGGGTTGCTCCAGTCTGCCTTGGTGAGCAAATAACTGGGTCAAAAAGCAAAGCTCTTGATTTTCGGACTGTTTACGTTCCAATTCTCACCTGTGATCATAGGATGTGGTTTATGACTGAAAAAGATTTGCTCTAGAGCATCTGAAATTACCTTCCTCTGCAGGGTGGCATGTTTTTTTTCTCCATCTGAACTACTAACGTAAAACAAAAAAATAAATAAAACAAACGTTCTATTTTGGGGTATTTACTTAAATTTCTTCGCAGTAAATAAGCTACCAGTACCTATAGCAACCCTGCCTTAAATCTCATTGCTAAATGTGTTTAAGTCTATGGATATTCTTGATATTACTGATTTTTACTTTCCTAAAACCTGTGCTTACCGTATCCTAACAGCACTGGTTCTAGTCCCAGTAGCAGCAACAGCAGCACCAGTATCAGTGCAGCTCAGCACATTCGGGAACAGAGCGCAGTAATTCGCAGCAGATGCTAAGTGACAGTCGGGACTGTCACCATCAAGTCTCTGGAGAGTCTCGGAGACGTGGTGTGTTTGAGGACCTTCTGCCAAGTGTACAGTCACTCGCAGTCACCGCGGCAACCGCCTCCGTCTCCTTCCTGACTGACAGGTGATGGCGAACAAAGTGACAGCTACCGGAGAGAGACTGAGAGACAAACATGACTCAATCAATCAGGAAGAGGAACATAAAGAACATAATCACCTGCAGCTCACAGCTTCCTGTTTGTGTTTTGGGTTGTTATTCTTTTTTTATTTTCCTTCACAACAGCTGGGTATTTACGGAAGTTGTTTGCTTCACGTGTTCAGAAGTTTGTGTTTATTGCTTAGAAGACGTTCGTGAGGAAGAAGTCTTAATGTCTGACCTGATTTATATGAGGATTTAGCAGCATGTTTATTGTTTTTATGCAGATCTAAATAACAGAAAGATGGTTTTCAGAATTTATCTTTAATGGACATGTTGGGGTCAACCATCTATGCCACGGCACTTTTTCTAAACCTAACCAAGTACCTTGAAGACAACCAGACAGTGACTGAAAATAAAAGTGAACTTTTGGATGACAACAACGGGCAGAAAACAATAAGAATGAGGTCAAACAAATGGATGTCTGTAACTTTAATACATTTCTAAGCATTTATACTTATTGGTCCACCAATGTTAAAAACTGATTATCTTTAACAACAGCTTCTTGAAGTTCTTTCAAAGCTGCTTCAATTCATGAACACATTTTTTGTGTTTGTTAACGGATTCCAGTTTTCTAATTTTGCAGATTGTTTGGCAGCTTCTGCGAAGGAAAAAAAATAGAGAGCTGGAGATGGAGAGATTTTCTCTTTGTTAAAGCAAAGAGAAAACCCCAGTGTAATTCTATGTATGTACTAACAGTAACAATAAAGGCAGATAGAAACTGATACAGTCGATTTTATCTATAACCAACAATTCCTTATGTTACTTCATGAAATTTGTTTCGTACTTTAACGTCTCGAAAAAGTGTTCAAGTTCCCCATTTTTTTCCTGCCCAGCGCATGGGTTTTACGTAAATTTTTAGTGTTGAAAATAAAATCTTTCCATCTTTACTGCCCTCACAGTTTAAATATCTCCTTGTCTCCTTGGCAGCATTTCACACTCTGAAGACTTTGGCCATAAAAGTCTGTTTTTACCTTCGGGCTGCTACTTTATATGTGTCTGCCTTACACACACACACACACACACACACACACACACACACACACACACACACACACACACACACACACACACACACACACTCTCACATACACATGTATAAATAAAGCTGCAGAAGCGCACACTAACATCCCTGCCAGTCATAAAATCCCCGGACCCTGCAGGACAGAGCGTGACGAGGGCAGAGGGCATCCTACTGAGTGTGTGTTGGGATCTGTGTGTGTGTGTGTTAACTTCCCCGTCACTGAGGCAGAAAATGACGCAGCGGTCGGCTGAGCTCCGAGAGGTTTTATGGAGTAAGAAGGGGGCTTCCTTTTTCCATCTTTTTTGGGCAACGTGCCTCATTTCTTATACCTCTATCTTTTTCTCGTCTTTTTCATCCATCTTTTCCTCTTTTCTCCCTTTTTTGACCTGCACTTTTCTCATTTCTCTCTTTTTGTTTTTACTGCCTGTTTTAATAATTTACTCCTTATTTTATTTTGCTTCACTCCCTCTTTTCCCTATCTTCCATGCAGTTTTCCCTCTTTCCTCCCCTTTCATCTCTTCCTCCCTGTTACTCATGCACCTGGCATCTACTCCTTCTGCTTTTATTTATTATGTCCTCCTCGTACTTCACCTTGAGTCGCCTCCCCTTCCTTCGCTTAGACTGTGGAGAGAAGATAAGAGTGTTGGACGCAGGAAGGGAGATGTTGTCGTTTCTTTTCCTCGCCATTTTCTCCCCTGTATCATCCAATGTGTCCATTCGGATGGGAAACTCTCGTCTGCTTTCTTCTCGTTCCTCCTCTCTATCTCCATCGCTCATCTCCACTACTTGCCTCCTCACTTCCTCATTTTTCTTCCACTTCTCCTTACTCTTCCTGCCTGAAGGAGCAAAGTGATGAGATCTTGGTGAATGGTGATCAGGATTCCATGTTTTTCTTTACTTTGAATAAATTGAAGCATCATAGAGGAATCCAGAGAAGAAATTAAGATAAAGGAAGCAAAGGTTTATTTTGGGGGGAAACCAAGGTGAATGTTAAGATGAGTCATTTTATTCATTGATGTCGTTTATCATTTTGAAGGAGGTCATTGTTGTGTTTGAGCTGGGGGCTGGTTACCTTTCCATTTTTTAGGCACAAAAAGAACTAATAACATATCATCTCCATAGTGAAACATCCCCAAACATCTTTGGAGATGTTTTATTGCAGAAAGATAGAGAAGCTGATTTTTTGGGGAATATGGATGCAAAAGAGGAAAAAAAAAACTATTCGAGCTTGCAAACTGTGGTTGTGATATGATAAAAGTGTTACAACGTCAATGTGCGTGAATACTTCTGCAAATCACTATTAGAAGGACTTTGTTGTTTAGTTGTGGAGCACTTCTGCCAGAAACGCCGGCACATAATACAGCGAACGATCACACTATGAACAAAAATAAATAAATAACAAAATATTAGATGCACTAGTAGGTAGCAAAAAGAAACAGATCCAGATGTAGGAATTGGAAAAATAAATATTAAAGTTCTTAAAAAGTACGGTACTTAAATGGAATGACAACATAAACCCTCCACATATAAAACATGTTTTATCTGAACAATGAAACGTAGAGGCAAAAGTTAACAAAAAAAACATTAATATGAACAAACAGAAATAACAAACTTTGCATTAAATTGTGTTCTGTGTAATCAAAGGTCAAACGGGAGGTAAAATAAAACTAAGCGGATCCAATAAATGTGGGATCATGTTAGAGTAAGATGTAGGCGCAGAACGTAATAAGAAATGAGACATAAAGATGTCTGACTGCGGCTTTTAGTTCTAACTTCATCATCATGCCTCTGAAGTGTTGGTGTAACAACAAATCTGACAAACATTTCCAAACACTTCTTTACAAAGCTATCTACCTGATGTAGAAAGTGAAAAAGACAAGAACATTAAACAGTTAAACTGTTTCTGGGACAAAATAGGTTCAACTGGGAATATAAGTCCTTTGAGGTTTGCCTCTATCAGTTTTGCACATCAGGAAAATGAAACTTTTGCCCATTCTTCCTCGTATAATAACTCAACAAGATCAATCTAATCAATCTAAAATCAATTTAATGAAACAATTCCAAAGTTGATATTACAAACGAATGAAGAAACAGAGATCCAACAGAAACAGCTGAAATCCTAGAACAAAAAAAGGGAAGCTCAGGTCTAACAGGGACAGATATGCTTATTAGGAATGGAGACCAGTTGCGTCAACTGGGACGAAACAGGAAACAGGAGTGTTTCCTTGAGCCAGTCTCAAAAAAACAGGTCGAGAAAAGAAATAGACATGAAATACCTATTTCATGTCTCTTAAGTACTTAATTTAAGTAGTTGCTAAAATACTAAACTGAAATTTGGTGTATTACTTTAAAAAAGACATTAAATTGTTCCTGTAAATATATGTGCACTGTATTTCTTAATATGCCTTCACATATCATTTAAATGGTCAAGATTCAGACTTGAACAGCCACTTCCAACCAGTTATTGCAACCGAGATGCAAGCCCGTCTCATTTGCTTCATTTTAGCAGCTGTAAGAGTTTCCATAATTTACACGAGGCCATGCTGATGTAGCTGATGTCTGAAACAATCTGCTGCAAGGCAAAGTCCAGCTCCTCTGCCAAACTGATGCACTCCTTTGCAGCAGTTTAAAATATTTAGGATGTTTTTTTGTTATAAATGTTTCATGTGTTGGACAAGTGAGTTCAGCGTGTAGTTCAGATCGTGCTTGAAGCATTTAAGGAGGATTCAGTCCTCAAATACAGCACTTTAGCCGGCTTTCAGCTGTTTTGTTTGTGCGTTCGGCAAACAGCTGTTTCACTCCTTTAATCCCCTTGCTGACCTCAACTCCTCGTCCTCCATTTCATCTCATCTTTATTTTAATTTCCCTTCCATCTGTTTTATGGGTGGAAACAGGAGATTTCACTTCTCAAAAACAATACATTTGAATAAAAAGGCAAAAATGAATAACTAATACAACACAAATCCTTATTGTACTGATTTCTGAGTCTTTTTTTTTCCTTATCTCCCCCCCCCGTTTCTGGATTAGAGGTCCTAATCTCTGGAGGTTAAATTAGAGGATTGAGGTCGGATGTTAACACGGAGCTCAACATCTGTGACGTTTTTTTTTTCTTCTTTTTTTTATCTTTCTTGTGCTTCTTTAGGTTTTAGAGAGCGAACAGAAAATTTCCCCAAAGGTTTGTGTGATTCCCGATAAAGCTGAAGTAGGAAATAACGAATCTGATCTGTTTGTCGGACAGCAGCGCTCGCGTTGTCAGGAATCAAAAGGAAAATGGGAAGGGAGGAAAATAAAAGCCAGCAGGCAGTTTATCTGCTCTGAAACACACTGACAACTGAAAACACCAACAAACCACATCATCAATATGTGAAATGATCAATAATGATTTGTAGCGGAACTGTGACGACTGCTGTGGAAGATTGCCTCAGACAGGCTGTCTTTACTCTGCAAACAGCATTGTTATATTATGCTTTAGCTTTGATGTGCCTGGTAATGCTGTTTGAAACACTGAAAAAATACTTGGAGATCAAATCATAGCTGCCAGATGAGACAGCTTGGACCACCACAGGCTGCCGAATGAGCCTCCGAACTTCCAGTTTCAGGCTTCTTGACAGATTTTCTTTCATAAAGTGCCTGCAGACAGTAGTGGTCTGGAAGCTAGTCTAGGATATGCAGGAGGTCTTCTGCTCATCTGATGCTGAGAGGTAATGGATTTGCTAGAAGGAGAGGTTTTCAACCAGAATAAGTCCACCCTCTGGGCCGGTGTCTCTGTCTTAAATGGGTTTTTTTTTTTATCAGGCTTTTATTCGCATGTTTTTCAGTAAGGAAGAATCTCCATCACTACATATTGTGAAGCTTCTCAGTTAAAAAATAAAAAGGGTTTGAAGTTGTTGTGTTTTTTTCTTTTCACTTAATGAAGATTCTTATGCAGTTTGTTGTGTTTTCTAGATTACCAGTTATGAGTTAACATCTTGTCTAAAAGTTGGTACATGCAAATATTTCTTTAAGCATGTGTCAGGAATACTGTGAGCAGGGTATAATTCCTACTTACAGGTAATCTGCCAATTTTATGATTTAAATTGAAACTAAACACTTTTTCCCCCAAAAAAACTTTTATTTATTCTGAACGTGGGAAAATAATTTTTTTTTTATTTCCTGCTTTAGTATTTGATACAAAACAGTTTTAGGTTTTATAATTTATGTATTTATTTATTTATTTTTTCAAATAAATTAACTTTCTGAGAAATAAACATGACTTGACTATAAGGACCATTGTGGATTAAACCACTGAGATAATTTGTGAAATCAGAAGAGAGGAGAAACAAGGCAGAGCAGATGCAGAGTCTGAGTTTCAGTCCTCTGTGTGCTGAACGCACCCTTCCTGATATTCCTGGAAAAGGAAGCCGATGACACCGAGTGTTGTAGAACAGAGAAACAAAACACGATGACACCGAGATGAACCAAGCGATGACACGGCTGGAAGCTATGCCGGAAATGCAAACAACTCTTAAGTTGTCTGTCACTTCTGTCACGGGCAGTGGTGACAGGGAGGGCTGAATATTCTCTTTGGGTGAAGAAACATGTTTGGGCACGTAGGGATATAAATACGAAGCCACAGACACTCAGCTCTTTTAGCCGTGTTTGCATTCGGCTTTGCATAAACCCTGAGGTCATTCGGTGAAGCTGCGTCTCCCTGACAACCTGTTTGTGTGCAACAGGTAAAATCACTATCCTGCCCTCTGTGGACTCCTTACATGTTCGTTTTGGTCCCCCTCCCTCACATCCCACCGGCTCCTGATACAATGTTGTGGGTGGCTGAGCAGCCGATGGACCGATCCCCGAAACTAATAAATAAACACACAGAGCGTCAGCGGCCTGATACAGGGTCTGCTGCAGGGTCTGCTGGGTAGTTTGGTCTGACCGATCTGCTGCACAGATAGACCACTGATCTTCACAGTGTGTTCATTTATCTGCCTGAAAACACAATGTCCCACTGTTTTTTTTAAGTTATGAAAGTGGGTAAATCTCATTTTATTGGTCAAATTTTGCTTCTTTCCTCCTCCATTTATCTAGTATTTTTAGATTAGCGGTCAGATAAGGTGAGCATTTTAAAGGATTGCTAAAATATTGAAATACTTTCAAAGGTGAAACCACTAATTAATCACGAAACTTGCATTATTCTTAGAAAGTCTGTCTTTAGGGCAGCAGAGCACAGTTATACAGTGGCACTTAAAGCTTAGCTCTGTCAAGGTTTTTGCAATAAAACAAGGCCACAATAAATGATTTCAAAACTTTCTCCACTTTTTTCGAATGAACAAAAAAGAAAATATGGGCAGAAGTAATACAAAATGCAAAAGTTCAATCGTCTGGTTGCATTAATATGCACATTAATAGTTAATTGAAACATCTTCTTATTTACTGTCAACATTCAGCTTTTCTGAATTCCTCCTCAGTCTTTTTTCTGCTCTCTCACCTCACATCTGCATCACCCCAGGTCTATTGTTCCAGCATTCACACTCCCAGTACTTATTCACCTCTCTCTCTCTCATTCCTCCTGTTTGTTTCCTCCTGTTAAACCTTGTTACTTCGCCTGATTGTCCTGCTGGTTTTGGTTTTAGATTCTTGATTTTGTTTGACTCTGGCTCTCTGTGTTCTCTATGATTTTTGTAAGTGGGTTTTTTTGTGTTTTTTCCCTTTCCTCATCTACAAGATGCCTCTCTGCATTTGGGTCCACTTTAAAACTACATATCATGATAGGGACTTTTAGTCGATCTCACAAAACAGATGAAATTCAAGAAGAAATGTGAAAATGATGAAACCACATATCAATACATCAGTCAGGAATTTAAAGCTTAGGCCTGATACTGTTGTATATTGCATCTACAGTAATCTTGATTTTCATACGCCAGGAAACAGATCTTGCTCCTTTTTTATGGTCTTCTTGACAGATTACACTTCTTTAAAATTGTGGTTTAAAATAGTCTATTAGAGTTGAGTGAGCCTAGAAATAAAATATGCATTAGCTGTTTGTCATGTAAAATAAATGCACTAAGGAAAAGCCTGTTGTCAGAATACATGCATAAGATTTCATTTTAGCAATCATTTTGAATGGTAATTAGAACATTAGCATCCTTGCTATGTTAATACACAGTGCTCTAAGCAAAACAAGCTCCTGGGATATGGTTAATTCCTGGTACAAAATATTCACAAAACAATTTCTAAATCATCTCATATAAAACATTAGATTTGTAAACTCCTGTCCATTGTTCAACTCTTTACTTTGTACAGAGGGTCTGAACCCTCGGCTATGGAGAAAAGTTTAAAATTTTACCCATTTGAAAAACAATAGATACGATTTTTATAGCTACAATAAATAACAGATCTTGCTGTTATGTATACAGTTTGTGAAAGGGGTCTGACAGAAAAGATTCTGATGATGGATTTTTTTTTCAAAATGCTAAAACCGTTTTTGCTATGAGGCATGAAAAACATAATAAACCACCTCAGATAAGCTCACCCTACTAACTACCTCTCATTGTTCCCCTCAATACCCAAACACAAACACCAAACTTGCATACACACACAGAATTATAAAGATTTATGTGGATTTTTATGTGGATATTTTACAATTAATAATAAATTAAACATGATCAATTAGTTGGTATTATTTGTGCACTTATCAATATTTTAGCTTTACAAGTCAGTTATAAATTCAGTAACTATAGAAAAGGCACCAAAGTCTGTGATTTAGTGTTCAGTTATAGTTTGATAATATTTTAATTGTTGTTATGCCCTTTAATTGTATGTTAAGAATGATAAGGCTTTTATTTTGAAGGTAAAAGTAGGCTAGGACAGGAAGTCAACCGTTTTGTTTAGTTTTGTTTTGTTTTTAACTGCAATCAGCTTTTTGTTTATGCCATCGACATC
>CAEGAF010062028.1:0-10069 GCA_903067075.1 Micropoecilia bifurca
AAAAAAGTGTTTTTATGAATATAGTTTTTGTTTGATTTGTATTTCATTTCTCATAATCAATGTAGAAAACTTGGCGTTTTAGACCCCTTGTAGCACAATGTTGCCCTGAGGCAACAAACCCAAATCTGGTTCCGGGAGGCATCAGGGTCCAATTTTATGATTGATCTGTAATTAAGGACCAACAAGCTCCCAAAGAATGCAGGAAAATATTTTTTCCCCAAAAAAACAAAAAGTCATGCCATAGAGGGCTTATATTGAAATTTGTTGGAGCATCTGTGTATGTGCTCACCTCCAGCACACATGCACAGAAGGCAGAGAGTCTGTTCAAGCAGACACCGGGGCGTTGTGAGTGTTGTGGGTGTCATGAAACGTAGGATGGTTTAAATAAGTCATCCATGTGCCAGAAATAGAAACGCTGACATACTTGGCCTTGACCTAGCTGGTCTGTGATGTCCTCTGCTTTAGATCGACAAGAATGTCTTACACAGCTAGTTGTTTATGGAGAGACCTTGGAGGGCATTGTCATCATTCTCTTTAATACGTTTGTGTTGTCCAAGTACTCCAGCATGGCTGAATTTGTATCAAACTTGGATCACTTTTAGCCTTTTCATTACTATTTGATAACTTGAAATTAAAATATTTATCATAGACAGCAGATTGGTGCTGCCGGAGGCCTGGGAAATATACGATGCACATGCATGCAGTTATGAAAGTGAGCTGCTGACCTTTTTAAAACTTGGATGCCCTTTACGTTTTGGGAGGTTAGAGAAGAAAGAATTAAGGATGTAATTTAGAGGGCAGTAATTGCTGTGCAACTACATTTTGTTGTTCATTTAGAGGAGGGAAGCAAGAATCACTCTGCCAGTTCTTGGAACTGAGACAGGCTAGTGTTGAATCAAGCCCAAGGAAGGCAGTTTCTCAACATTTAATCTTCTTCCTGTTCTTCCATGTTTTTCAACCTACTATAGCTGTATGTATTGCTTGCTAGGCAGTTAAGTTTGTTTTCTTTTTACCAAACTCAAATTGGTAGAAAATTTAGTTCAAAGTTGCAGCGTTTTCATCATTCAACAGAATTATTGATTCAATATTTAGTTGCAATAAATAATGTTGTTGTAAGTTTTTATTCACCTTTTTTCTCCATTAGGAGCATTTGCTTGATTCATTTGGAAGTTTAAAGTTTCCTTTCTAATGCTGTGAATATTCTGTTTGTCTGTTTTTTTAAAGCAGTTAATAGCAGTGTCTTTGCATATTGAATTATAATTTGAAGACCATTTTTGAAATGTTTACGTATTAAATTAGGCCTGCTAATACTGCAGTACAGTTTTATAGGCAGAGTAAATTTTATAAGCAAATTGCTTTATCACTTGTTGGTGATAAGAGACGTGGCTTGGACTTTAAAATACTTAATGTTTGAAGTTGCCTTCTCTAAGGTTAGAGACTAAAACTGGAATTGGAAAAACTGTGCTTGAAATCTAGTCACCTCTTGAAACAATCATCTATCCTCCATCAATAGCCACTATTTCAAAAACAAGGTTCTGAACCAGAACCGGCTGAAGCTTGTCCACAAAGTGATTCGATGCTCATCCATGGCTTTATTTCTTTATTTGTAATGCTTGCACAATCGTGGAAAAAGACGTTCGCATGCTCTCTGTCCCATCTGCTTAGCTTCTCCTTGGTTTTTCGTTTATAAGCTCTGAAGTATGAGAGATTAACAAACCAATGGGTATAAGCGCATGTCATTGTTGATCAATGAGGAATCTATCTGTTGTGCCCTTAGGCTAAGCAGTGAGCAACTGTATCTCATAAATCCAATAGGAATGCCTTCAGATAAAAACAAAAACCCATAGGTGTCATCTCTTTTCTTTAGAGTTTCGTGTAAATTGTGCTGCTTCACCTTGCTTGCTTTCATAGTTCAGTGGGTATTTGGCAAAGTATTACAACTTGGATATACTGTTAAATCAGCTGCACTGTGTACATCTTTATCTCAACATAATTCCAAACCTTTGCATTCTACTTTACTTTTCTTAATTTGCATATCTTTATATATGTAATATAAAGTTTTAGTATTTTATTTCCAAAAAATAAACTGGCATTAATCCATCCATCCTCATAATATTTTAGCTAACATTTAAAAACAATAGATTCATTTGTTTGGGCTTTCCTGAACCTATAAGAACATATGGTTAAAACAATCACAGTGAAGAACTAGAGATAACACATCTATATTTAAACTGTCAAATAAAATTAAGTTACAGCTGTATAATTTAACCTTGTTTGCTGAATAACAGTCATGTGGAAAAATGTGGATACGCTACAACATTCTGTAGTTTTAATTGAATAAAAGACCATTTGTCAGTTTTGGAAAATGTAATAAAAAATGCTTTCTTTAGTTTTCCTTGAAATGACAGAGATCATACACACATTCATTACACCTGGTACAAATGATTGAATTGTCATTGCTCGATATTTAGAAGGACTGTCCTGTTTAATTTTGTAATCAATCATTCCACTGTGCAAAAAAAATGCACATTTATTAACGACTTCCATTGTTCCTCAGTCTTACAATAAAAGTTCACCCCAAGAGAAAACCACAATTTAATAACAGTGTGACCTCCTGCACATTTGTTAATTTAATTTGCTTAATAAGTAAAACATGTATCATTTGTGTTGTTAACCAGTAATTAGTCAGATATGTAATGAGATAATTACAATTTAAGGAAATGTCCTAATTTTTCCATGACTGTGAGATGAATATTCAAAAAGGTGAATTTCAGGACAAGTTTTTAAAGTTACTGATGAACAATTGTGCAGATAGAAGGAAAATACTCAAGAGACAGGACACCATATGGCTGACAGCTCTAAAGCTCATTGTGGATGTTTTGGCAGATGGATTGGAGAGCTGGAAAACATAGGAAGATTGGAGAGTTTGGCACATAGTGTAAGGTTAGAACAACTCAGAGAGGTAAGAAAGAGTTGGATTATGGAGCTTGTAACGTGAGGAGGAGACATTTAACAGGGACGAGGAGGAATTGCTTAAGGATCTCAGTGAAACAAGTTCTGGTAATAACGTGAGCGACTGAGTTCAACCAGCGGAGGTTTGTGGGACAAACCACAGGTAGAAAGCAGCAGCTGTGATGATCAATGCAACCACGACAAGAATCTGGTGTGAGAAATTGACAAAGGGTGACGTGAAAATGAAAGTATGAGGAGGAAGAACGAGTACTGATATACTTTTCAAAATACTGGGTCAAAGATTACACCTACATTCTCAACGTGAAGTGATGGATAAATAGTTACTGCCCGTCCTGAATGAGAAATGCAGCTTTTTAGAAAGAGTCAACCAAGAGCAGAAATGTTCTTTTTCATCTGTGTTTGACAAAATTTTCATCAACTTGGATCTTCATTTAATCCAAAAAACCTGACAAAACAGGCAGGAACAAAAGAGTTGGCCATGGCAAACAGGCACAGCTGTGTGTCATCTGCATAGCAGTTAAACTGAAGATTAATAATTAAAAGACTGGGCCCGTGGACTGAGCTCTGTGGAACACCGCTGGTTAACAGTGAGGGTTTCTGACTGCGCTGTTCAAACTGAACGCAGCTGTAAATAAATAATGTGAACCAACAATCAGAATGATTATGGTACTCGTGTAATCAACAAGATATTTGTTACCTTAATTTAAGTGTTTTTGTGGGGATGAAGATTAATGAAATAGCTTCTCATATTTATTACTATGGAGGACTATGAATCTGATTCGCTGCCGTCTTTTTCCAATATTAATCTAGATAGCACAACATTGGGAGTGAGTCAAAAGTGATTTTAGTCATTTGCATGAACATTAGCATCTGTTGCAGAAAGTTGCAGAAAAAACACCACTGCATATGTTTAATGATAAAGACCATAATTATTGAATCAGCTTTCAGTTCACATACGCTTGGTTTCCAGCAGCTTGATGTTTTATTAATTCCCTCTGACATAAGGAGGGAAACAAAGCAGTGGTACTTGTGGGCTCATCATGTTTAGATTTATTGATTTTATGGAGAGATATTGTAACAACAAAGTAGACTGAAATTAAATAGCTAAATGCATTTAATTATTATAGCACTCACTGAAATTTGCACCATTACCCACCTCTACACATACACACAGCTATAGCTTTCCTTTGACTATATTCAGTTCTATTGAATTACTTTAGTTGGTAGTAAACAACAGAATAAGGTATAATAGCTCCCATCTTCTTTTGTTGGTATGTTAAGGATACGTGTTTTTCCTGAATACTCAACCTGCGTAAAAAAAAGAAAAGAAATTGGTAAGATAAATGCACTAACCTTAAGATTATTTGCCAAAAATGTTGCAGTAGCTATATTTAATTTAATGTTCCCATAATGCTTTTACTACTTATACCACATTGTTGCCAAGACACAAATCCTCTTTCATCCTCCACCTAAATATGAAGGTCAGAGGTCGGGCGTGAACAGCATGACTAGTGAGCAGGCATTCAGGGATTTGCTAATGGACAGGCTGGAGGCTCTGCATACCAACATACTGTATGAAGGCTCAAATCTGGGTCATACAGAAACACTCACTATTACTCCGTGCCTTAGTGTATGCGCCATGCGACTGTGTGAGGAGGTGATTTGACATGGCATGCAACAGTGTGTATTGTCGTACAGTACGTTGCTTTGAGGTGGGTTGAATTCAGCAATCGTTGGCCTCTGGTGGTTGGCATATGCACAACCAGATGTGTGTTTTGCCTTTGCAGCGTATGCAGCTATGACCTTAGTAATGCATTTCCTGTGGGGCGCTTCGCCTCTTTGCAGCAAAACATAGAAAAAAAGAGGAAAAGTACCAGCTCAGCGCTCCGTCTTCACTGAGCTTCGTCATGCTGTCGTCAGGTTTTTGCCTTTGCCACATAACGACATTCTCTTCTTTTATATTTCTACTCTCTCTCTCTACTTGTTTCCTTTTTCTGTCATTTTTTAATCCCTCCATTCATCACCCCTGTGTCTTTATCGATCTCCCCGGTCTTTCATTCTGCTCAGACAGCCAGTCGGACTTGCAGATAGATCGCAAACCAAAGTGCCAGACGTGTGCAAAGTGTACATGTTTGCTTTTGATAAAGCCAAATGGTAGCAGGAACGCCTATGTATTTATCAGTGCATTGCGAGCTTGTGTTTGTGAAGGCAGGTGGAGATACGCCTGACCTTTTGTGTTCCATGTAAAGGCCCTGAGCTGCTTTACTCTCATATCTTGTTTTGCAAAGCAAACAGCTTAAAAGCCAATAGATTGCAATCAGTTTGGCTCTGTTTCCCAGGCAGACAGGAGTGTGTTGTATAATGACGGATGCATGCAACACATGCGTGCTCAAGCATTTTTCCAAAAAGGGTCAGATTCTGCTCTGGTGTTTGCTTTTTGTGTTGTTGGTTTTTTGTGTGTGTTTTTCCCCCCCCCCACAATCAGACAGAATAATAGTTTGAGCACTATTACAGCCACTGCTTATTATGTAAATTATGTCTCATAGGTGATTCATTGTCCTTAATGTTAATGGTCGCAAATGCTGTGTTGGACTCCAACAGCTAAGTGTTTTTTCTGGATACGCACTAATGTATGTGAGCAATGCAGATATATGAATGCATTATGGAGCCCAGGAATGACTGGCTTCTGTGTCCAATAATTTGCAAATGAGGACAAGAAGTCAATCACTCTGCAAAAATGCAGCAAAGAAAACTCTTTATACTGACTACAGCTTTGTTTGAAGAGAGACCGAAGCAATAAAGAAGAGAACCCTTGGTTGTTTTTTTATGTGAAGTGTAGAGTGTTGGACTGAAATATCATGGAGATTTAAATGGCTCATTGAGGTTTGTGTTGATTCTTTGAGTACGTCTAATAAAAAGGCCTGGGTTGTGTTTACTCGAAGTTATTGAGTCTGTAATGCCAATCTCAAACCCAATGCACACAATCGAGTGCATTAAATATTATGGTTGTGACGTGACTACATTTGAAAAAGTTTCAGAGCATACATCAGCCTTTCATTTCTTTATCACAACATTTTCGTTTTGTTACACTTGCAGTAAACTGCATTCTACTTCTGTCTTATTTTTTCCTTGCATGTCATATTTGTGCAGTTGTGTCCGATTTTGACACCCAAAGCTGCAGGATTGGCCAGAGGTTTCCAGATTTTTCTTTTTGCATCAGACATGATGCATTTAAGCTGAATTTGCCCATGCTCTGCAAATCCCCAGTCATTTGATATCAGAAGAAAAAGTGGAAGATTTTGCTCATTACCTTTTAAAAAGTCTTCCTTTTGAAAATAACAAACACATTATTTGTTTCCCTGATTCCAGAAACAGTTTTGATGTGTGTGTTTTTTCTAAGCTTTTATGAAAGGACTTGAAAGCACCCATATAATTTTGCTGCAGATTTGTTTTGATTGTCTGAAAATCAACAGTAGAGACAAGATAGATAAGTGATGAGCAGAAACATGAAGCATATGGTGGAGCTAATTTGGGATGCAGCCCCAAGCAGCAATCATCTGCCAAATTTAAAGCCACCCTCATTTTAATACAAAGTCATGATGGTGAGTTCCTACAGATGCACATTGGCATTCAGAGTCCACTTGATAAAGCTTGCAATATTTTATTTTTATTATGCCTAATTAAGATATTCAGAATCCTAAAGTTTTCTTCATTACAATGCAACAGTCTCAGCATCGCAGGGGAGTGCTTGGACTGATATGAATGGGTCGGCTATTTCATTTCCAAGTATCATACTGTATGCTCTTGCCAGTAATATATTTGGTGAAACAGATGGACCCTTGCTGCCCTGGATGCCCACGCCTGATTTAGATCAAACTTGTGGGAATTCAGTTGTACTGTCACAGCAATGGATTCCTAATATGGTGCAACCGTTGTTAAGATGGGAAGTTTAACTGTACATTCACGGTACAACATCTGCTGGAAATAACTTTTATGATCTGTCCAAAACCTCTGCAGTTTAAAGAATTTACTGTTTCTAGCTTCAAGTTAGCAATAAAAAATATGCAACTCAAGTGGAAAGAAATTTCCCACAATATTGCAAAGTAATTTTAGATCTGAGAGAATACACTTTTTATTTCAGAATCCTGAACCTGAGAGGTACCACTTATTTTATTGGCTAAAAATTGGTCAGTGTATTATGCAATACTGATAAAGGCAACTTTTTTTTTTTACGCATTCATTCGTTATTAAATCTAAAGAAAAATCCACATTTTCAGCTGTCACTCACTACACAAACAGGGATTTTTATATCTCACTATGTGCTGTAACTTCAACAGGAAGGTATATACATCCTGCTTCTCTTCTCATCTCTCACTAAGACGTGTCCTCTCTGATTTAAAGGAACTGTTTGGATTTTTTTTAAGTGAAGTTCTTTGACCTTATTGTGAGTAAAAACATCCTTACCTGTTGTAGATGGACGTCGTGTCTCTGTGAGTTAGTCAGATGGACTCCCAGTTTAAGCTGAGCGTAGCAATTTAAAACAGAAGAAATTTATATGCACGGGAATCAACCAGTGTATTTGTGGATGTTAAGCGCATACATTTTCACAGGAGACAGCAACTAACCCAGCCTGCTATACACACACACACACGGGCCGACATATTGCAGCTGATTGGATGGATTGATATAGTTGGTGGTGAGGTGAGGGTTAAGGCCCTGACTTTGTCGCATGTCATTGACGTAAACATGTGACAAAAATTGCATATTTTTTGACAGCTCTGTGCGATTCTGATTGATCAGAAGTTTGTTACTGTGTTTTTATGTGGAAATGCGTTCGGATATTTTTGATACTTCTCTTCACTAGTGTATCTCCAGGAGACATGAATACTTGTGAATTCCTAACACTGTAAGGAATTATCTACATTTGTATGATTCTTCACTATACATCTCCTATCATAGTAATCCTGGAAAGTGGTTTATAAGTCCTGGATGGAAATTGTAATGTCATTCGCAGGAAAGTATGGCTTTAGCTCTTTGACCTTTACATCAAAAACAAAACAGAGGATTTAAGGTCTGTGCTTTTGTATGAACAGTGTTTGCAGAAGCAAACAATTCGCAATCACATGACTGCACATCATCTGTTTGGCTTTGGACGAAGCATGTAGGAGGATCAGGGGTTAGCCTTACCCAAACTGAACAAATTGCTACTGCCAATTGGTTGCTGATGAACTTAATGGATTGAATGACAAGTGGCACTATGCCAATGGTTATTGTTCTATTAAAATAAAATATGAAGTTGCTTGAAGTTGAGTGTAAATTTTGGCAGATTCCAGTCATCATTTCAACAATCAGTGCATCCTTGAGTCTGAAAACGTTAAATCAAAGGCTAAATAATACTAAGTTTCTCTACTCTAGTGATTGAAAAACCCAACTTGGCAAGAAAATTTACATAAGAACAATTTCTAACTTTTGTTTAGAAGTATCGACAAACCAAGAACTAAGGAGCCAACCGCAAATCAAGCAAAACGACCAGAGACTGCAAGAACAGCAAAGTATTTCATATTTGTAATTTCAGCCAATCACTTCTGTATTTAGCAACTGTGGGACGGGAAAGGCTGTGTGCGTGGTGAACCGAGTCTAAAATATCACGGCCCTAATCAGTCTTTCCTTATTAAAATATTTCACTGTTATTCTCCTGATTGCTCAGTGATGACTGCCTGTATTTACAGATGATTTAAATTATTCTGCGTGTGTGGGCCCCGGTGGCTTTGTGTTTGTGTGCGTCTGCGCGTCAGAGGGCTATGTATTGACAGATGGCCCGCTCTCCGTGAGCTGCTTAATCGAGAGAAAAAAGAAGTGGAGAGGGAGCATTAGTTGGCTCTGTCCTGAGTTGCTTTGCCTGCAATAGATGAAGAGACGTATTAACTCGGTCGCAGTGTTTCTCCTGAAGCACTCCGTCGTGATCCTAATTGACGTCTTTGTCTTTACTCGTTTGTTTACAATAATTTGTGTTTCCCCTCAGTCCCTCACTGTGAATTCTTAACTTCCATCCCTCTTCCTCCTCCACCTCATCATCTTTCCCCCCATCTCGGAGGGTGACAGGTGGCCGGTAGCTCCCTCTCCTCCTGCCTTCTGGTCTCCCCACCTATTTCTTGTGCTCCATCAAACAGACAGAGCGCGGAGGTCTCGCTGTTGGAGCCTTGTGAATTTTTCAGCTGTCTGAAACTCTCTGGAGGACAGAAATTTACAGTACCTTCAGGGCAGTGGAGTGGGGACAAGGACATCCACACGTTTACACACGGAGACACACATAGTTAGCGAATTTGCAGAGATCTTTCTGTCTTACAGGCGTTCAAAACACACTTGTGATGTAGAGTTCAGACAGACAGGATTATTTTGCTATCGTATTGATCCACTCAGAAGTGTTTATGGCTCCAGAGCCGTTCTTCCTCTTGAAATACAATTTGTGTTGATGAGCCAGTAGGTGAGGATTTCTGACAGGTTTATAGAAAATACAATAGGAAGCTGTAAATATGAGCTCACTGCAATCTTTATTCTTTAATAATGTCAGTTTGCGCATCTGTAAACCTCAGATTGTTTTCTCGTTTTCTGGAATTGCCTTTACGGGAAGACGGGAATTGCCTTTACGGGAATTGCCTTTACGATAAGTACGTTGGGTATTAGATGTGATGTATCCAGGTGGCTTCTTTTTGTGCTGCTTTCCTACAGATAAAAAAATCTAGATCTTGAACTGTTGCTCATTTGACTTTCATAGTGTTGCACAGTAAGCTTTTGGAAACTTTCATTGTTTCTGTTTTGAACCAACTGTGCATCTGTGACACTGGATTAGTTACAGGTAGGATGGCCTTGATAAATAAAACATCACAGTTCCATAGTATAAGTTATACATAAAACTGTATAACATGTATTATGTTACATGTCACCCATACCAACCACTTGATATCAGTTGCAGCATAAACTGCAGCATAAATGGTCAAAATATTGTTTTCTTACCTTCCTGTCAGGACCGATAAATTATTTATACACAGGGGTGAAGTTACACAGTTTTAAATTCTTGGGAGTACTATGACAAAAG
>CAEGAF010062035.1:0-24094 GCA_903067075.1 Micropoecilia bifurca
CACACACACACACACACACACACACACACACACACACACACACACACACACACACACACACACACACACACACACTGGTGTCATGATGGCCGACACGTGGGAACGAAGGCAGGTGTGAGCACCTGCTTATACACACACACAAATGTCCCACCATCCTGTGGCAGAGGAAACTCCCACAGACCCTTTCCAAGAAGTCCTTCTGTAGCAAACCAGGGTCTGGTGTTTCTGGGAACCTTATTGGCTGTTGAGTCAGAAAGGCGCGGTGCGATTGGTTGGCTGGCGGCTGCCGGGACGAGCCTACGAATGCTAACCAAGCAATCAGAGCTGCAGGGGGGTTGGATACGCGGCAAGGGTGGCTGAACACGTGAAGCGGCAGGCGGCTGGGCTGAAGCATGTCATGGATGTGCTTAACGTGTTCCTCAGACAGAAAAAACATTTGAAAAGAGAAGGTGCGAGTGAATATTATTTAGGCTGATCCTGCTCGTGTTGTTTTACAGTTCGACATCAGGCCAGCTCCATGTGAGAGCACAACACCGCCTGTGTGCCTCCACAGACACACACAGTGTGAGCCATGTGTTCTGCCATGGGGTAAACAGAGGGAGGGACAATGAAACGTGTTTCATAGTCTGGCTCTTCAGGAGAGTCTCCAGATTAATTCAAGCGCTTACTGCTTACTGTGTGCTGCTTTTGTTTTTAAACGGACCGACAGCGACTTCATCTCGTCCAGCTGAAGTCATAAAACAAACAGAGAACGCATGAAAGGACTTCAGATTGCAGCCAAACGAGCTTTTTAGGGTAAAATTTAGAGTATGAGGCAAACTGTGCAGCATGTATACAAACTATGGTATACAAACACAGAATAACTTACTTGGGTAACACTTTATTTGACAGGCTTGCATAACGCTGACATAACACCTCTCATGACCATGAAGGAGTCTTAATGAATGTCTATGACTGTTGTCATGAAGTGTCATTTGGTAAATAATGACACTTTTAATGCAAAGTTTCTCTAAAAGTTGCATTGAAAGTCCATTAAAAGTGCCAGATTTGCATTAAAGTGTCATTATTTACAAAATAATGCAAAGTTGGCACTTTTAATGGACTTTCAATTATTTTTTCACCCCTCCAAAATCCCCCACAGATTCTTTCTTGTCTAGCAGCAGAGCCTCATGTTTGTGCGCTGCTGTCATCTTGTGGATCACAGCTGATCTCCTGACGTCTCCGACCCAAACACGTCCAGCGGTTTCTCATCAATAACGCCGGTGTCCAAACAGTGCGTCGGGACTCGTCTGACCTTTCGCTGAAGCCTTTAACACTTAAACACGCGCCAGCCGAAGCGAAGCCGTAGGACTCAGACTCCCGGGACAGAGTGGGACTTTGTTTCAACAGAGACTAAACACGCCACAGCAGACGCGCACAAACAGTTGTGGTGGCAGACGCGGCGCAGGCTGTCGGCGGGGCTGTCGGCGGGGCTGGAGCTCAGACAGCAGGGTCCGGCCTTCAGTCGTGTAAACCGTGTTCGCAGCGGCGCTTTGGGTAAAAATAGAGGTTTTTACGGCGGTGTTTTATTGCGTAAAGAGGGCGCGCGCCTCCAGTCCAGGTTTATGGCTCTGGTTGCTCTGAGTTGCCACTTTTCACGCCAAGTTTCCTAGCAAGTGTGGAACTAGGCCACAGCTCTGCTCACTTGTGTAATTGTTAAGCCGAGGTTCTTTATTTTCTTTTATCCTCAACTATAATTATGATCTAGAAGAAGGCAGCCTTCGCCAGCGCCTCCATCTGTAGTCGGTTTCTTTTCTCCCACAGAGAAAAGAGTTATCACATATTCACAATATAAAAAAAAGAGGGAATAGAGTATTGAACGGTTATGACATTGACTTACTGGGTGAGTTTCTCACCCACAAAGCTTTTTTCACGCTACCAATACAGACTGTACTGTATTTAATTGGGATTTAAATGTGGCAGACCAGAGTGAAGTGGAAGGTTTTCAAAGGTTTTACTGCGGGGATCTGAAAAATGATCAAACATACCATTGTTTTTTGTTGTTTTGTTTTTAACTTGTGACATTAAAAACATGAAAAAGGTGAAGAGAGGTTGATACTTTCGTAAGTCACTGAATGTGGAGCAAACCCTCCATTCCCCATTTGTAAATGGACCACAGACATTGACATGATCACCAGTCTATTTCAGGGCCATATAAGCCTTTAGACGGGAACGTTCAGTAACGATTCGGGGCTCTTTCTCAGCTGGGAGGCCCTTCAGCTGCAGCGTTTTGAAAAGGAGCAGCTGGGGACTCCATGTGGAGACACGTGGCTGTTGGTCCAATAAAGTGTGATCTCGGTAAAAAGGCCGGCCTGCACGGTGCTTTTCTTCTGAGTTAATATAGAACGTGTCACGTTTTTAATAATACGGCCCCTGGCAAGGGTTTAGCCCTGGACTTTGTTTTGTACAATGCATTCATGAACTCAACTCAGGTCATGTTACTACAGTAAAGGAAGGAAGCAACTTTTTGGACAATAGGAAGTATTTATCAAGGTGTGTTTTGACAAGAGCTTTCTGAAAGTTTTTTGTTTTTTCCCATAGCCTTTTTGAGAGAAAAAACTCACCTGTTTTTTTTGTTTGTTTTGTTTTGTTTTGATTTTTGTACTGTGGGTTTAAAGGCCATGCCGTTTATGCAGAGCAACATAAACGATCCAATTCATGCGTGAGTGTCGCTCCGATCGGGGGATGCAGATTCCCACCCACTGGAATAACAGAGCTTAAATGTTGTGCTTGCAAACAAAACTCCAAAACGTTTGTTATAAAATTTAAGATTAATAGAAAATATCAACTGCAGGCGGGGGATAAACTGAGTTTTGACAGAAACAATTTGCTGATATCACCACTTCTTTTTTTTTTTAATTTTTTTTATTTTGCCAGAAGATGATATACAAAAAAAAAAAAACTTTTGGAAAAGAAATTACTTTGGTCAGTATTTTAGGAAGGTGACAATATTTAAGAAGTGAGAAAGATTTAAGATTTTACAGAGAATTTATCTATTCTCCATGCTGAGGTCTTGATGTATGAGGTTGAAGAAAAGTCAGTGAGTTAAATTCATGAATTCCATTTAATAATACCAAAATACAGCTGGTCACTTGGTAACTTCCTTTGTTAGCCTCTATCTAAGCTACGCCCTACAGAGGAGATTCCCTGGTGTGTCATATCCTCTACCCTCAGCCTTAAGGGCGTTTCCTAACATGTCATACCCTTCAGCTTTAGCTTTTCAACTAGCTAAAAGAGATGGAAGGAAAACACAGAATTATTTATTCTTATCAATTTCTACCCACTTATTTGTGATTTCTGTGGTGGAAAATCAGGGGAAGGGGAAAAAACGGCCCTATTGTTCCTGAAAAGGTTTGTACAGCACAAACAAACCTTCAGATCGCAGCGTCTAACCTTCATGAACATGCTGAATCCAGTCTTCAGCAGGTCCGTCAGCCCTCCGGACATGTGTTCGATGTCGGGGCATTCGGGTCGGTCAGGGTGGAAAACTTCCTCCAGGACCTGCTTCAGGAACGGGCGATACGAGGCCTGGAGGGAATGCAAACACACGGGAAGGACGGTTACGGACCAAAACAACACTTCAAGCAGCGAGAGCCGTGATTAACTCTCTCTGTTTACGATTAACACAAAGCCTGCTGTCCCCTCTTCACTCTGTGCTCATCGTCCACTTCGTAGTGTTGTGTAAAATATCTCCCCACAGAGTTATAAACAGCTCATCTCGGCCAAACAGCCTGTTGACTTATGAGTCACGTCAGGAAGAGGAGCTCAAACACCTCTGCAGCCAAGACAGAAAAAGCCATTAGATGTGGCTAAAAGCAGAAATTATGAGTGGGTGACGAAGCGGATAAATCAATTTAGGAATCAACACTTGGAAGCGAAATATGGAACGAGAGACTGTTTTAAAGCCGGAGATGTGAGGATATTTCTGGATTCATGAAAATTTAGCGCATATTTCATCACAATAGAGAACCACAAGACCTAGTACTGGCATAAATGACAACTTCCTGCTTTTCAAAGCAGGTAAGTAACATTTAGACACCAACAATAACAGCCTCTGGAGACAGACTAATGCCACGTATGGGGTGAGGAAGTGTTCTCCGGATCCTCAGTGAGTGACTATTTCTTTTAAACAGAACGCAGAGCGTTTTCTTGACAAAAGAGATACTTTTAAAAGGGACGGTCTTCTCCGTTTCTGTGGCCAGGTCCACAGAAACGGATGGAGTGAGCGCTCTGTCCTTTACCCAAAGAGCAGACATTTTGCCTGATGATTATGAAGCAGCTGTAATCTTAGCTTCATATTTCATGGCACTGCTACAACAGACTGAGTCAGCAGCCAGGACGGGGAGCGGACCACTGCTGGTGTTTGTGAGGAGAAGGTTCCATCGGGGGGGAAATGTTCACATCTTCAGCAACGAATCACGGCCAAAACTTGTTACTAAATAAATCATCATCCTCTTCAAACATTCCCGCTCCATGTTTACCCATGATAAACAGGTGAATCACTGACTTATTTTCCTTAGTGTCTGAGCAACATGAGTGACGGGTTATATAACAGTATTTTAACTTCCCACCAGCACATCGGCAGCATTAGCTTGACTTTTTAGGGTAATGCAGCAGATTCCTCTCAGAGATGGAACAACAAAATGGCTGTTCTGTTCTTGTCGCTAATTTACAACACATTCTGGGCAGAGTGTCTGGTGAATACTATGTGATTGGTTAGAAATGAATGTGCCTCTTTTGGTTACCATGGTGTCTTCCCAGGAAATTTACACTCCAGTTCTTGTGAAGTATATAATGAAGAAGTTAGTTCTTGTATTTGAAAAAGAAAAAAAAAATCTGTTTTTGTGAAATACTGTGTATGTTATTCTTAAACTGTGTCTTTAGTATAATTCTTTGAGAGTTACATCCCTGTTGTGCATATCAAGCCTTGATAATGTTCGCAAAACTGTGATTTTCAGCTGCTTCTATTAACTGTTGCTAGATTGTATGTATTCTGGACAAACAGCTTTGAGAAAAGGGAGTCATCTCTGATAAAAACTAATCACTGTTTCTGTCTTTGGTGGTCACCGTGTTACAAAATAACATTTATATTCCTTGTTCCATATGAGAGGAAGGTCAAGAATCAAATTTTTGCTAACTTATTAGCAAAAATTTAAACAGCACAAACTTTATTTTCATTATTGCTAGAGGCACTAAGGTCGTTCTAGCATCGTACTCAAGCAGACAAAACTTATCAGAAATTTTTGCAAACATATCAGCACCATTACCTGAAACACTGAGTCTTAGAGATTCCCAAAAAGCAGCTTTTACATATTTTTTTTTCAGTCACCTTGGTTCGAAAACCTTCTCTACGTATTTCTTTGTTCGTTGAGCACGATACAGTTTAAATACATACGTGCCCTCGGTAGAGCTGAAAAGCAGAACCTCAGCTAACCTTCCATTAAATGCCATCTCATGCTCTTAATGGGTTACCTCTGAATGGTAAAAATTCCCTTGAGCACTAATAAGGACTCACTTCTTTTTTTCCTACCCAGCTACTCAGGACAAAATGTACCATTTATAGCCCTTAAAGCTGACGGATCAAGAATTCAAAGCGGGCCTTTCTTTCACGAGAGTGAAGTTTGCTGTCTCAGAGAACAATAAAAAGCCAGATAAGACCTGGCAGAGCTCGAAATAGCAGACATCTTTATATAAACATGCTGGCCTGGAACACTGGACACATTCTTACTCTGGATGAGGCTGAGGCTCGGTGACACGTCAGGGGCTTTGTGCCAAAAGCCGAATTAAATGGTGACCGACCTTTTTCAATCGCACCTCATTAAAATAAAGGATGTGAGCACATTCACCAAACTGTTGATTCAAGCACGCCTGCAGATATAAGTCGTATAAATCTTAATACACGCAGATGGCTTCTCCCCACCCCCACTTCTTCCTTATTCCAACAAGCCCCCAAATTAGGATTTGGGAAATTCTGCGATCTGAGTTGCCTAAACTAACATATGCCTCCACTGATAGGTCAGAGTCCAGAAGCCAATTTTGGAGTAAACAAAGTAATGACTCATTGCATGTGCATACGAAACGCACGCTGTAAACAGGTCGAGCCTTCGGCCGCGCACCTTTCCTTTTTCATCAGATATTCACAAAGCTAAAAGCAGTCCAATTAAACCGTCGCCTGAAACACCCACAGGACCAAAATCAACATCAGAATTACTCATAGCTTAGTGACGCGGCCTAAATATTCCTCTGAAAACACAAACATGCATGTTAAAACGCGCAGAACAAATAAAAGGGGAAAAAAATGAGTATCAAGTTCTCCCACTGGCTGTGGGGCGGCAGGGAGTGGGGTGGGGGGTTAGCGGTGTCTCGTGGAGAAACAAGAATAATGGCTCATAACAACCAAGTCTGACACTGATACAAACAGTGAGAAATATCTGAATGGAATGTCTTTGGTAGGAATCCAGTACAAGACATAATCAGTCCTGTTGTTCTGATTTGTTCTTGAAAAATGTGCCAAAATTTCTTTTGTTTTTTGGTATTATTTTTCAGACTGGACACATGGTTTGGAGTGTATGGGTTAGCTTTGCTGTGTTTGCTGCTCGGTAGCTTAACAAGGATCAGTTTGTCTGACTCTCATCTTACAAACCCATCAACAAAGCAACGAATAGCAACAAATTTTAGTTTGCGCTTTGACCTCAAAATTCCTACTTCAAAAAACAACATGGCTGATCAAATCGAGGTTCTCTTATGTAACTCTTGTGTCTTTTCTTGCTAAACCTAACTGGGGCTCTTACACCAGCAGGAGAATTAGGCCCCCCGTCTCTCTCTGGAGAGCTCGGTTTATTGGTTCAAACTCATTCTGTCTCAGCTCTGACCACTTGGAGCTAATTTAGCTTCTCCTTTTCTTGGAACGCAGTCCAGTTCCTGCTCTCTGCCGGCATGACTCGAATTATGACTCCAACAATCGGCGGCATAATTAGTGCCAACAGATGAGCTGCCATGTCTTCATTAATGTTGTGTGTTTACTTTGAAATCTTTCTGATGAAGCAGCTATGTATTTATATAACACTAATCACCACATAAATAAATAAATATGTGTACACCAGTCTTACTGCTTTCTAACATCGAACCCAGAATTTTGAACCTTGGGGTGCCCCAAATGTGCCTGACGAGAAGTTACCTACTGACAAAAATAAATCCCTCATCTTTAGGTAAGATTCAAACCAACGAAGGACCAAGCACTGAACTACTCCACATGTGCATCTTATGCACAAAGAAGATTTATTTTTAACAATACCGAATTGGACAAAAGGATTGGATAATAAGTATTCAAAAAATGTTTTGGGTGTTTAGTTTTTTATATTTTGGCTAAATTTTATGTATCAAAAACAAAATAGTAAAGACATGAAAAGCTGCATCATTACTGAAAATATCAACATATTATTATATATATATATATATATATATATATAATACCAGGAAAACGTATTGTTGCATTTTTATTTTAAATATAAAAGCAGCTAGATCATATTTTCAGTTGTAATTGTACATTTTCATATAAATACGAATCTCACACCAGGCATGCCTCTACATGAATGAATCAGAACTAAAGCCAAAATTAAACAATTAATAATTTTGCTAAACATCTCATGAGGTTGAAATTTAGAGTTCCTCAAAAATAAAATGATTTATGTAGGTTTTTAGGAACAATACTAGCATAATGTGAACGGGTGACCTCCAATGTCTTTTGAGATAGGATTTATTCAGACAAACATAGAAAATAATGACACTGGAGAGTCCTTTACCACCTTTCTGCTGATAGCCTCATTTAACTGTACTAAAATAATAATAATAAAAAAAACACATTTTGGTGACCCAGAACAACTTGACTTTTTCTCTTCTTATAAAAACTTTTTATCAGCACTTCCAGGAAAATGGGACCTTTGCACATAAAAGAGAGCGAAAGATTGACAGTCATCTGGATCAAAGAATATCCAACTTAGAGGAGCCCAGCTGGGAGAGGCTGATGGATTTCTGATGTTTCTCGAGAACAGGCAGTAGCTGGTAGATATCATGCTGTTCTCCTTTCACATCAAGTCATTTCCATGATTCCTCTGAAATACGGATGAACAGATCTCTCCTGACAGAAGGACCGCTGCACATTTGCGTCAGTAAGGTGCTGACATGTAATGTGAAATAATTATCTTGCTTTTCATTGTCGTTCAAATGTAGCAAGACTGTAACCGAGTAGTGCAATTTAGTAATTCAACTTCTTGATAATTAGAAACACATTCATACTCTCTTTCATGATAAAAGGGGATAGCATAAGCCAAAGTTAATATCCACAATTCCTATCTTTGCAATTATGTTTCCAAAAATAAACAGCTAAAATGTAAAATGGTTTTCCTCTATGCATCTCTTACATGTAAAATCCTGCCCATTTTTTATAAACATTTAATCATATTTTTGGACATCTGGACATTTGTAGGCACTTTTCTTCTGTTGAGTTGACCTCTATACTTTGATAGACTCATGTCAATAATTGAAAGTTGTCCTTTTGACCAAATATTTTATATATATATTTCATATATATATAAAACCTATCCTAGTAAAGACTGAGATATTTACCTTTAAATGTTAAAAGTTACAGTTGTGCAACACGTCTTTAGGCATGAATCCAATAGAATTAATAATAAATTATGCAAAAAAGTATTTATTATGCAAAAGAAAAAATCTAAAGATTTTTTTGCATAATGAATACTATAGAAGGGTTATGAGAAAAAGGAAAAACATTGGGACTTTTGGGATCTCGGACAAGCCCCCAAAAGTTCAATTTACTAAGTTTTTGATGTGATGACTTAAGACGGGCAACAAATTAAACTCCTAAGTAATTTAAAACCCTTCTGGCTGCTGCAAACCAACTATCTTGTGACTAGGCCAGCCACTAGGATCCTGCACACCTTGAGACTCTTAATAACTTTGTTATGAAAATCAAATTTATTGTTGCTGTGAAAAATATGTAAAGTAGTCCTTCACAATGTAACAAATAATTGTTGCAGAATTAAAGTTTGTAATTCTGCAGTCGCAAAGAACTGTTTGGAGGCAGCGCTTGGTAGAATAAAGTATTTTAAAATGCATGCATACAACGTCAAGAGCCCAGTTATAATTAAGCTCACAAAAAGTTTGGGGATTTTGTGGTCAAGAAAAAGAAAGAATTAAAAATTGTAGCTTAATTGTTATTAATGCAAAATCCCAGTTACATGTATTAATTCCAACCATGTCAAATAAATAATAAATATATGTAAGCAGTAATAATAATAATAATAATAATAATAATAATGGAAATATATAAATAAATAAAATGCCTCCCAAACTAGGATAATAAGAGTGACCTGGTGGACTCTATCACTTGCAGTGTAGACGGAGCGCAGCTGCTTGAGGTGATCTCTCATGTGGCTCAAACCTCGGAGGGTCTCAAACATCTTCCCCACTGCAGAATGGGCTCTTTCTGTGGTCAGTTTCTCTGCAGCTGCACAACCTAAAACACAAAACAATTTATTAGGCTTTATTCTAAACGTATTCAGAGTTTTAGATGAAAAAGCAAAATCCTGCATCAAAAGTTAACGTGAGTCAGACTCACTTCATGCTGTTTAAAAGTGGCCAGAGGGAGAAAAATAAAATCTTCTTTTTAACAAAACATCAGGATTTGGAGAAACAAGAGGCCACATTATGTAGCACTGTGCCTTTTGTAGGCCATTTCCTCAGCTGGGTGTGCACTGAAACCAATTACCAAGGTAAATACACAGACATTTGAGGACAAGGGCTCCTTTATTTCTGCTGCCATATAATTGAAAGGTAATGTTCCCATCTTTCTAAAGAAGTGGACAGATAAGAGAAGATTGTGAAATTAGCCAGAAAAAGACAGTGGCAATGTTAAGAGAGAAGATGGGGTAATAGAAAGCAGAGGGAGGCACAAGAAAAAAGCAGTAAGAGAAAATGACAGGCAGCGAGACAGACAGGGAACCTGAGGACAAAAAGATAAAAAGCCAGGGAGAGAAGGACGTCCTCCTCCAACGCATGGGTGTCCAAAGAAAAAAAATGATGGAGGAAGGAAATCACTAATCACTACACAAGTCAGGCTACCTTCAGATCATGAAAGGTAAAAGTAAAGACTCCATGGACTAAAATAATACCAGTTAATATCTAGATTGCATTCTAAGAATTGCAGCATCTCATTGGACCTTTCTGTCTAAAATAAATGCTGTTTTGCTATAACTGTATTATAAAACATGCAGCCACAAATATATTGTGAGAACACCAGACCTGCAAAAAAAAACCCCAGGAGCAGCCAAGACTCCATGCAGGGCTGGGTGAGCATGTGTGTGGAAACATGGAAGACTAACAATTTCTCTGCAGAGAACTTTGTTGTTTTTAGAAGTGCAAATTATTCCATGTTCTGACTGATAGTTATTGACCGGACCATTAACTGTAAAACTGCAAGCTTTTATATTGTGCTATAAGTTTACCATCTGTGTTGGTGCTGCATATGGCAAGTTTTCCTTTTTAAAAAAATTATTCACTCATATTTTTTATGATTTAAATACAGCTATGCTACTACAACCATAGTAGCAACAATCAACTTACAATGCAAAGGGTTCTGTAACAGTCTTTAAATAAAAAAAAAGAAATCACAGTTTATTTGCAGATCTTGACATCCTCAAATTTCCAACGCAGTTTCAGACAAAACACTTTCACATGTTAAGAAATGATCTAGAAACAGATTTTCTACAATATTTTATTTTTCCATACTTGCATATGACCCCTTTGCTGTGGCTCTTGTAAAACAAATACATGTTTTTATTATAACGACAGTAAGAAAGGTGGTTTTAGCAGTTATTTGCATGTTTTTATGCATTATCTGCATAAAATATCACAACACAAAGGCATCAATACTGCAGTTCAAACTGTGTGCTTAAGATTTTAAAGTGGGTAAATTGTCCTTTTTCATTTCTCACTCAGCTTGCCTCATTTTACAAATAGAAATGTTCTTCTCCTTCTTATTATTATTATTCCATTACCAAAAGTTACATAATTGATTTTGCTCAACAATTTGGCAAAGTAATTTAATTAAGGGTTAATTTCCCTAGTTTTTGCAATAAAACATCTTATTTTGCACACACTTGTAAAAATATAACTTTTTTTGTAGTCTGAGAGCAACATGGGGAAAGTGACTCTTTGAATTAAAAAGACTGCTGTGCCCTGGGACACGGAATAAAGTCTGGAAACAAATATTTTCAGTACTGTTTTCTTTTTCCATACTTGGAAGTTACTGGTATGAAATGACATACTTTTCCAGACTGTGTAGGAAAACCCTGCATTAAAGCGACTCCAGTGCGCTGCCAACTGAATGGCTCAGCAGGTGGTGTCACTCTGAGCCTTTCTTCAGAAAGTTGGACCTACTCGCCTTTATTTGATCGTGACAGTGGAGGCAACAAACGCCAAATGATAAACTGCAAACAGAATAACCGGGAATGAAACCAGGCCCTTTCTGCCAAGTCTACTCACGCAAAGTTGGTATGCAGAGCTTTGGCTTCAGCTTCAGTGTGATAAGGCTTTGCTTTTCAGGGGGGGATAAAAACAGCTGCATGTGGTTTTCAAATAAAAAAAAGAGAGAAAAAGAGAGAGAAACTCAGAAGCATCCGCGTGGATCAAAACAGTGAAGCTGGACACCAAACCACTGAGGTGAAACGATAAGGGCCGATATAAAGAGAAAAGCTGCAGGTTTATGTCAAAACTCTGGATTCATCCACCACCCACAGCTTTGATATCAAGATCAGACACTTTGCTCATGAGGGGGAAAAAAAACGACGAACAACAGCTAGAACTCAAATCTCAAACTTGCACAGCTGAACGGAGCGTGAAAAAGTATCACTAAATGTAAAAAAATCCTGAAACTTCAATGAATTTTACTGGAAATCTTTGTGACACAGCAACTCAGAGTAGCATATATTTGTGGAGTAGAAGGAAAATAATATAATTTTCTCATTTTAAAAAATTCTGAAAACAGTGGGGTGAATTTGCATTCAGTATCCCCTTTTAGGAAACCCCAAAATAAAATCCAGTGTGACTGATAGAAGATAAGAGAATGTGTTGACAGGAAAACTATTAGTTATGCCAATAGTTCCCCAAGTCTAGCCTTTAGCGAAGAGAAACTGTTGAAAGAAAGACACAGCAAGACTTGTTTGCCTTCAGCCATGTAGGGGGAAACTGCAAACATGTGGGAAAAGTTCCTCTGTTCAGACGAGATCAAAACGTTGGCCTGCACTCAAAATGTTGTGTGTGGTACTGTACTCACACCATGCTTTCCTTCAGCGGGGACAGGGGAGCTGCTGAGGCACAACGGGAGGTAACAACGGGACATTCCCTGGACAAAGACCTTTGAGAGACTTTGGTGGTGGCTCACCAAACAACAATAATAGTTTGGCTCAAAGCGTCTTCACGTTCTTTATCCAGTAGATTTTTATTTGAAGGAAGTTCACTATTATGCAATTTGTTTTTGGTAAGTCAAGAAAAAAAAGCACCTTGAGTTTTGTACATGACAAAACCTTAAAAGTAGTAGATACAGTTGATGACATGGATGAAAAACGCAGCACAATATACACATTCCAGTCAGTCATCAATTAAATTTTTTGCTTTAAATATCTGAAATATTATGAGTTATGAGGCGCCTGTTGACAAAACCTGAAACTGTTGTTGCGCCAGTTACTCAACAAGTTGTTGCTAGGTAACCAGAGAGAGCGAGTTAGTTGACACCACTGACCTTGCTTACCTCACCCATGAGAGGTTGAGCAGCTAAAGTTTTTCTTCTGTCTACATCCCGCAGAATGCTGTGCGGTTCTGGTATCAGACGTATTACCTTTAGGTATCATTCCTGTGTTTACGGATTTATTGCTCAGCCCCAAATAAGAGATTTAAAATTATTTTGCAAAGTACTGTGTACTATAAAACATTGAATGCATTTGATAATCTCAGCAGCGCTGTATTACAGACCTGAAGAAGCAAAGCTAGACTCAGATATTGTACATAAGTAGCATGGGAGGTCTGAAAATGAGAACATACAAAGGAAATATCCTGTCATCATCACTGGATTACTATAAACTGTGACAAACTGCAGTGAGAAGTGATGGAGGTTAAAGGAAGTCATGCTAAATTAACTCTCACAAACCTGAAAACTGCAGAAATCCTTGGTTAATTTGGGTTATTACGACACATGGTGAGTGCCTCACTGTCACCGCCGTTTGCTTTGTCAGGTCTTCGAGTTTAAGTTATTCCTTCTGCTTTTAGAGCATTTAGTTTTAAGAGCCTGTCTTCAGGAATCTGAAGTGTTTGGCTCGCTGTAATGTCTTGGCCCAGATGGGACGTAAAACGTTTGGGAAGCACAACAGAGCCTATAAAGTGATGATTCACTCGGATGCGGATCTTATCTTACCGCAGGAGTCAGAGGTGCAAGCATCCAAAAAAGAAAACCCAACAAAGTAAACAAACTAAACCTGAAAATAGTTAATATAAGGTTAAAATGAAGACTGTTTTCTGAACTCGGTTTACTAAACTGGGCTGCTCACGGCGTTTTAATGGGCTGCAATGGGCGTTCCTGAGATTTAAAGGCCTAGCAGAGGGAGCAGGGCAGGTCTTGTCTGAGTGCAGATGCGTGTCTGCAGTGGCGAGCCGGATGACTTGCTGCCAAGGCATGCAGTGCAGGTCCCCGGTTGGGTGTGGGTCTGCGCCGGGGCCGGTGGTTGTAGGCCTCCCTCCTCCGTCCCGACACAGTCTGCGGTTTTGGATGTTGATCGTGGCATTGGGCTGTGGATGGCGGGGTGTGGGGGGGGGACTGGCACCAGGTGCTGATCTGCGAACATCTAACTTGGCCGTGAAGCCGAACCACCTGCGTCCAAAGCTGTGTCACGTGGCGCTGCCATGCCGCTTCGCTTACCGGCACTGCTCTGCAATCTGATGTCTTCCCACTCATGTGAGCCCAGTTCCGGTTCCTTCTATTTGAGTAAATAATAAGTGCTAGCTGAAAAGCATAATAATTCCTCCTCTTAATGTGATTAGAGCCTGTGTGAGTCTGGTGCTCGTGATGGGAAATGTGAAAGTCACTTGAACGGCCCTTCACAAACTGAGAGCAGCTTCTATTTTAATCTACGCATTCTCTTCCAGAAACAACACGGCGCCACGTGTTTGCACACTGACTCGATGGTTCGCAGTGCTGCTAAGAGACCGAAAGATTACAGAGAAGAACATTTAGCTCGGACTTGACACAAAGCCCCGACATAAGAGCGCAGGGAGCCACGTCTGAATGAGGGTTCTCCTAATTGGCTCTAACAGAGCTGGAGGTGAGCAATGGTAACTAAGCGAGATGTGAGTGTAACCTGTGACGTTTCGAAGGTGGAAGCAACCAACCAGAGGAGCCGGGAGGAATGTATGACTAATAAACACAAATGGAGTGGGGCTGAAAATAAACGAAGGAGCTGTGGAGGTCCTGGTGCTGCAACTTAAAAGATTTGAACAGACGGTCTACGGAAATGACCAACCAGGTGGGTCAGCTCTGATGTCACCAGAATGACTAATGTCGATTGTTCATGAGAAACGTTGTCAAACAGCAGTCAGGTGCAGTAATGTAGACGGATTATTACTCTGCTTACAAAAGAGTAGCTAACCATTTTTTTCTATCCAACGTAATTCAGGTCAGTGGACCAACAAGTCGTCTCCTAGGGACAAACAAAGTACAGCGTTGAACCCCCATCACCACATGTTTAACTCAGTGACTTTGTCTTTTTTCCACCAGAATAAAACTTATTATGAGCCACTAAACCAATTTGACTCCTTAAAAAAGTCTTTATCGTTACATTTTTTAACATCTATCGGAAGTGTTGTTTCTATTAGTAAAATTATAGTCACAAATTTTATTTCTATCTTTAGATTTAGATGCAAAAAAAGCATTTAAAAATTACATGAAAAAAAGAAAACCTTTTCCAGAATGAGCTCACCTCCGTCTCATATTTTAGGTCGCATTTTAAGCTTATTAAAGAGCAATATTTGACTCTGGGTCCACATGTTGCAGAACCGTGTATTTTTGCATAGCTGCTTCACATTTCGATCATGTAGGAAGATGCAGACCAGAGACACAAAAGTATGAAAAGTTTTGGTTTGTCAGTAATAATGTGACCAGATGCTGACTTCTCTTTAACAAGCACAGCACAACATAAGAAGATATAAGAACAACATTAAAGACATCTTTTTTCCAAGCCTAGCTGAAGTGAGTCATAATCAGTTATTACATTAGGAGCAGAGGTGACGTCACACTGTGTGTGTGAGTCAAAACACTGCTTTACTAATTTTTCAAAACTCAAAATACTTAACGTTTTACATTTCTACATGTATTCTATCAATAATGAGGACGCCTACCTAAACGCAGAAATTTTAAAATGTCCGAGTTAAAGTTCAGCCAACGCAATATGACAGACGGCGGTGGAAACCTGTAAAACAGAGCAACGTAGCTGTAATACATTCAGTCTTCATTTTATCGACTGGTGCTATACCAAACAAACCAAACCACATGTATGTTTTCATTTCAAAGCTGGACAGGACTGATTTCTTGTCCAGTGTCTGATACCAATATTTATTTTTATTGATTTCCTTTGAATAAAAATAGAAGCAGCACAGGGTGGAATCAGATGTGATCAAAATAAGATTTTGACACAAGTATGAAAGTAGCTGTTTTGCTATTTGAGTATTTATTGCTATAATTTCTTAGGAGAGGAACCAAACAAACTATTTGCAATCATATTGTAGACCATAAAAAGAAACCTGCCAATCAAATAAGTTCGTCTGGCAGTTCACTGCACCTCTCCGCCTTCCAGCTTGTTACAGTTTGACATCTTATATGGAAAGTAATGCCTCCATTGGTTCCAACATTAATTTGTTTCCAAATTTCCATTTCCGTGGTGGTCAAAGGTTATAGGACTGATCTGACAAGCAATCAAACCCCGTGGCAAAGAGCACACAAACAGCTAAAATTGGAGGATTTTTCAAAACAAACCACAGTTGACATTTGGTATATCTCAGGAATACAATTTCCCACATGAGGCAGATTTGGTCTCGTTTTGTCGTTCACCAGGTGTTTTTGTTTTCAGCAGAGCCTCGCTGAAACAATGAGGAATAGAATGTACGGTGGGGAGCGGCGGGTAGAAAAAAGAACAAAGATCCGAGCATGTCTGTCTATTATCACTGCCACACTGTTCTGCTCACGGGAAATAAGGTCTCTGCTGCAGAAGAACACACAGGGAACATTGGATTAGGAAAAAAACACAGTCGGTTACCTCAACAACCTTCCAAACATTGCAACGGCTCACCCCCTCACCCCCCCTCCCTGACCCAACAATCAAAAACAATCACTCTGCTCTCGGAGCAGGAATGCAGGGAATGAGACTACTTATAAATATCCAAGCTTATTTTGAAACCTGATCAGAGACGCTATTCTGGTCTGGGAAAGGTATGATACTGGTGATGGTTTGGAGACACGCAAGACAGAAAGAGAAAGAGAGAGAGAGAGAGAGAGAGACGGAGAGAAACTCAGATGAATCTGTGAAATCCTGTGAGGAATGCTGGGGAGGAAAAGCTCTCTGCTGCTGTTTCTGAGGATGAAAGAGAAGAGATGGATGTGGTGGGTTAGAGCTAAGTGATTATTGGGCCCCCTTTCCTATACACGATGCTGCCTGTCATGATGTGATTCATATGGTGGCTGCTTCCACACAGTTGGTTCATGAGGCTGTCACATGCAGAATACAGACTGAGGGAACACACATAGAAAGCATCGCAAAACATTTGATTCCCTCTTAAAGGTTATTGCGTGAGGCACAAAGATGTTAATTGATGTCGACTAAGTTTTACTTTGGGAGATTAAAGGATTTATCAAACATGCATAACATGCTTTACATTTACATGATGTAAAGCTGAAAAAAGTCGTTTTTACATAATACTGACCCTTTTTACATAACATTGCCCCTTTAAAAACAAAATCGAATTTTGCTTCTGCTTCTTTCTGAGCTGTATTTTTTTTAAGTAACAGCAAAAATAATCAGCATAGACAAAAAAAAGAGACTGGCTGCTCTCACCAGATTCTGTTTTGCTTGTTGCTGTTGATATGCCTGTCTGACAAATGTAAGACATGTAAAAAAAAGAGGTTAGATATAAATGTGTCATTATGAAATAGATTAAATAGTCAAAAATCTCTAAGGTTTTAAGTTTGCTTAATAAAAACAGCCTTCTTAAAATAGGACAATTATGCCTCCAAAAAATCGAGACCACATGAAATATTAAATGTCATCAAAATGACCCCATGATTTTTTTCCCCTCAAGAGAAAACCAAACTTGCCCTTCTGTTTGGTCCCCAACATAAAAACAAATAAATGAGTGTACATGAATGTGAAGATGCTTTAAGAACCATAAATTTCCACCTAATAAATATTATGTATTAGCTGCATTTTTAACCAATTTACAATTTATGTTTAAAGAAAATGACAGAGTGAAGACCTGAATTACTACATTTAAATTTCAAAAAGTAATGTGCAGTGATCCAAAATGTGAAACCTGAACTGATTGTGATCTTTTTTTAGAATAACAAAGAAAAATCAGCTTTCATTTAAATACTTTCTCATTGTGTTTTTCTTTTTTGTTTTTGACAGAGAAAGAACAAAACTTAACGTTTAGTGGTACAGATACTCACTGACAAGAAAATCAAGAAAAGACAGCTGACTGCACGACTGCTTTAATTCCAGCGTTGAGGCTTAATATTCGCCGCAGTGGCCCGTTAAGAGAAAACACAAGACCCGTTAATCTGGGGCTGCTTCACAGACTCCACAGGAAGTGAAGAACAATGAGGCTCAAACTGTTTATCGCCCCCCAGCAGCCCACCACAAACACCTCAGGGCATCAAGGAGCCACAGCATCTCTCTCTGATCAGACAGCTTGCTGAGTCCAGCAGAGGCTTTAATAGAGATGTGAGATTTTCTTCTATGCGGGTGCGAATGAGTCAAAATGCAAAGGGACAGGAGCCCCCTCATGAACACACAGCAGGTACAGTATGCCAGCATGGCAAACGTCAGACGGCTGACTCAGCGGCCGGGCGGACCTGCATGGTGGTCAGGTGGGTGGTCGGTGTTCTGCGAGATCTGGTAGAACAGCGTTATGGTTAAAGAAGGGCACAGACTTCACAGCTGTGGTGGGTTGGTGGGGGTGGAAACAAGGCAAAGGGATGCGCATGTTTATCAGCCTCTGTGTTTTCATATAAGCAGGATGGACGTGCAAATGTGAGCCAAGCAGCAGCTTGGCAGGGAGGCTGTCAGGGGGAAACACCTTTCTGCTGCCAGAGGGGAGTAATGTCTTCTGTTTGATGGTGCAGTAAATGACTGACAAAGAATGCTGGAATGCAGGCCTAAAATTGGAAAGTGTGTCAAAAAGTGTTACGTTGCCACGTCATCTATACGCCATGAATTAAAATGTGTCAACTGCTAATTTTCTCGTCCATCTAAATGACTTTTCAACACACACACACACACACACACACACACACACACACACACACACACACACACACACACACACACACACACACACACGTGCCAGAACAGAAACAAGACTAAAGTTATCTTTGGATCCAGCGTTAGCACAGTTTCAGTTATTACATCTAGACACCAGCGATCAAACCCAGATCTGACCTGAACCTTCACAGTCACATAAAGTCAGCTACAACGTCGGCCTTCCAACATCATGAAGAACATTTCCAGTTTAAGGACTGATGTCTCAGCAAGATCTGGAGAAACTCATCCATACGTTAATCTTTAGTCGCAAAACTGAAGACACTGGGATTACTGCCACAACGTCTTCAGTTTTCTACTTGTAGATTTTTCACCTTTGATACAAGGTGAAAAACCAGCAGTTAGCAGCTGCATTTGATTAGTAGTAGGTGAAAAATTGATCATTATACTTTATATGTACTGGCTTAATGATTCTGACGATGGCGTTGGACAAAATGTAACGTTTATTGCTTGCTTCATAATTATCGTGGTGTTTTTATGGTGTAAAGCATTTTTCAACTGGCCTGTTGCAGAAATGTGCAATAAATAAACTTGACATTCGATAAACCTGCTTTATCATCCATGCAAATTGCAAAACAAACTGATGTATCTGATGATGGGATTTTCTGTGATGAACCAACACAACGTAAAGTAAAATAGGAAGTGAATATTTTCCGGAATGCATGTTTTCCGGAATGTGGTGCAAATAAAACTCTAAAAAGTGTGTGCATAGTCTTTGATGATGTTCTGCGAAAGGCTCAGAGAAGATCAGTGAGCAAATAACATCATGAAGACCAAGAACGGCTTTTATAATTAAATGATCAAAATATTTTTGTCTCTAGAGATGCAAAGCTGGTGGTCAAAAACACCTTCAGCTATAATTGGAGTGAAAGCTGTTTCTACAACTAGTTACTCATACGAAATGCTTGCTACACATTTAACTTTGTGTTGGTCTGTCGTACACAAAGCCAATTAAATACACTGAACTGTGTGGTTGTAAGCTGGCAAAATGTTAAAAAGTAGAAGACGATTTACTTCAGAGTCGACATCAAAGGTGTTTATCACAACTTTTTGAAATATGCAGCACCTTTATAACATATCGACGGGACAATGTCGTACATATTGAGTTCTACCTTTGATCAGAACAAACAAAGTAATTCGCTCTTTGATATTGTTGCTTAAGATTAGTGTTTCGACTCGCCGCGGCGAACAATTAAGCCAATTATCGGAGCCAGCGAGTTCGACTTTGATCCTCTGTGATTGCAGAGAGGCCGTTCCCAGCGAGTGTGTTTTTCTGGAAACAGGAGAACGTTCCACAGTCGCAGTGTGGCTGGCGCGCGGAGGTTAGGTAGATCAATCAGGCCAAGGGCGAAACGAAAGCCACCGATTCCAGACGCAGAGAAGATTGAATCTTTGCACGCAATGTAATACGAGTCCCTTCCTTTGTGCTGGATGACTAGTCTGAAGGAAAAGAAGTATGTGTGAAATAGGGCTAACATCATGGTGGAGAGGGAAAGAAGTCGCCTTTTCTCCACATTGGCTTTATGCTGCAGCGGTCCGCCTCAGAGCACATAACGTACAATATGTCGGCTCTTCTGTCTTGTGAATTATCCAGTTGTTACGCAACGACATCCGAGCGGCGCTAAAGTACACGACTACTGCAAAGTATCTTTGGATATTGACGGGATACGTGCAGGAAAAAAAAAACCCTGAACAGGCTTGTGTTCCAGTGTGTTTCTTGGTAAGGCGCTATGTCGATGGAAAAAATGTTGATTACAGCTGCTGAATATTGCATGGCTTATGTAATAGCCGCACGGACCATCAAGTACGCATTGATCTTTGTCAAAACTGAATTGTTATTAGGCACTGAGATGCCGCCAAAAACACTGTGTGTGTCAGAAGCAAGCTGTGTGCTGTGTGCTTTACAAGACATGTTACAGTTACAAAAAAAGTCTTAATTTATCCAATTTGCAATGTTCGGTTTGTATTAAATTATACTACAGAGGCAGGACTTGCATTTCTAAGATTACTTTGGACATTTTTGTCCAAAAGTGAATTGTCATTCTTTCATAGAAATAAGTTTTCATTAGAAGTTTTTTTTGTCTGTCAACAATAGCCAAATTTTGTTGATCACGATTGATTTGTAAAAGCAACATAAGGAAAAAAAAGCATCCTAGACGGTGAATACTTTTTATAAGCTGTGTACAAAGCAGAACCGCTGCTTTATTAACAAGGAAAATGACTGGGAAGTTGCATGAGGGATAATTTGCTGCCTTGTTTCTTGTGACTCAGCAAGTCAGCAGCTTATAAGGCCGTCAGAACAAACTAATGAGCTGAAAATATTTCAGCAGACGGCAGAAATTCTTGTAGTTCGTTGGCACTAGATTTCAGTGTTTTTTGGGGTTTTTTTGCAACGTACATGATTATTTTCTTAATTGACACAATGAAGGAATAAAAGAAGCCTTGGAGTATGCATTGTTTCTTGACGACTTAGAAACAATGCATCTTGTGAGTACATTTAAGCCATAAAAGTGCTATGTTGAAGTTTAAGCACAATACTTTATTATGGATTCAATAGTTTTAGATTAAGAATATTTTTTTTAGTGCGAAGTTGCTTTAAAAGTTGCATTAAAAATGCATTAAAAGTGCCAAAGTTGCATTATTTGGTAAATAATGATACTTTAATGCAAAGATGACACTTTTAATTGAGAGAATTTTTGTTTAGTTTTAGAACTAAAAATCTGAAAATTTTCAATTCAGCACCCACGAGCCAAAAAGCAAAATCGACTGAACTGAAGTGTCTCGTTTGTCCTTGAGACGTCACAGAATTCATGACAAATCGTGACCAAATCAGACAAAATACATCATAAACCATCTAACAAACTATGTTTTCCACAGTGGCAATTATGTACAATTAAATTAATTGTCCAGTTTAAAAGAGAAATTTGGTTGGTGATCTCATGCATTTAGTCTCATGCAAAGTCTCAATGACTTTGTCTCTATCAAACCTGATTGCCATTCAGTGGAACTATTGATGTTGATGAGACTATCCGCCTCCAAAATGAGACTATTCTCATTCTACCAAAATTGCTGACTACCAACTCTAGTAGCTAGCATCAAAGTTGCAAATTCTTTTCAACTTCAGCTCTTTTGTTGAAAATGAAGTGCTAACACCGACAAATGACACTGAGATAAAATCCAACATCTAGTTTGAGTCGACACTTCTATAACAGGTTGGAGGAAAAAATAGCCCAACTGCAGCATAAAGTTCTTTCAATTTGACAACCTTTTTTATTTGATGCACCAATTTGTGTGAGTCAGCATTCTCTCACATGGAGATAATCAAATCAAAGGACACATCTACTGGCTCCTGCTGAAGATGAGTCAGAAGTCCTAGTAAGGAAGGTTATGTGACAAAATGTGAAAAGGTTCAACAGAAAAGACTTTAGCCTGGTGCTTTTGTCTCAACTAGCCAAAAGCACAAAATTGAAGGACAGTTTTGATAGACTTCATGATTAATTTTACTTAATTGCTTCTGTTGTTTCATTTGTGTTAAATATTTAAAATGTCTTCCAGTTCCAGCGTCAGAAGCTCATTTGAAGTTCACTGATCTTCGAGAATGCGTACTTGCATTATTTTGCCATTGAAAATGGTCTAAGAAAACAACAATATCATCGTTTATCACAATAACTTTCTGGGAGAATTTATCGTCCAGCAAAGTCATGGCAGGCCATAGTAGTTAGCACCAAAACAAGCAGTAAGTCCCACAATTTTATGTCTTGAAACGCTAACAATGGCTTTGCTTAACGCAGCATCAGGCTAAAGTACAGAATCAAGGCAGAACTCAAAAAGATAATCCTTTTAAAAATCACCCATCATTTTATTATACAATATAATAAAAACAAGGTATGAAAGTAGATGGAAACCTGGTCTTCATTCATGAGCTCTACCTTCTAACTGTCTGCCAAGAGCGACAACAAAGGAAATGTATGTGAAAGTGTAAGTTGGGTGAGATATTTAGGTTGCCTGAGTTCACAAAGTGTGTCACAAGGAGCTTATCAGCGCGGGCCGGGATTTGTGTTACAGCGGGTGAAAAGGTAGTTGACATGGCAACCCTCAGACAGATAGCGCAGCCTGCCTGGGCTGAACGGGCTCAGTGCGCCTCAAGAAGTCCCATGGTCCTCTCTCCCCCTTGTGTGCACTGAAATCGATGTGGGGCGCCTGCATGCGTGTGCGTACAAGCAGATCGCGTGTTTAGCAGCGGGGACTTTTTCTGCCATGTGAAACAGGAGCCTTTTAATTAACGGCTAACGTTCAGGAGGGGTGTGGGGAGGCGGGGTGTTCGGTTACATTTTTAGGAGCCAGAAGGTATTTTATCATGTCGCTTTGTTGACTGTGAATTTGTTACGCAAGAAAGGCAATATTAAGGCATTACATAAGTAGGACAGAATTTCATGACGTGGCTGAAAATTGTCTGGGGATGAAAAAAAAAGTATTTGTGCTTGTAATAACAAAGCTGTTAAATCACAATGGAGCGAGGATGTAAGAGAGGTCTGCTTTGTTTTACGGCAGACTGTAGGAAAGAGGTTTCCATCCTGAACCCGGCTGACCCTACGGAGCGCTGCTAAGCATCCATACCTGCATGTGTGTGAAGGAATGTTATTAGCACTGTGATGACTGAGGGCGTGTGAGAGCCAGTCCAGGGGTTTCTGGTCTGCTCGGATTTTGAATGGGTTCTTGGGTACGCTCTGGCAAAGTGTGTGTGTAGGTGTGGGTGTGTGTGTTTGCAAGAGAGAGACAGTTTTCATCACTCCTCAATTCCAGTCAGACACCAACGGACTACGCTAAAAAAAAAAAAACTGTTCACACTGTTTCTATTTTTCTAATCTGTCCACAGAAGCTGGTGGTTAAGAAGCATTGCTGACTAGTATCTTCTCTGGAGGATGATCTGAGGTCACACACACACACACACACACACACATTGCATCCTTCTATCATTTCTATGCTGCTTCCTTACACTAACTTCAATCGTTACAGGCCTAACACTAAACCTAACCTAAACAGAAAAACATTTCTTCTCATGAGACCCAGGATTTAGATTACATAATCAGAATTGGTCCTAAAATTTTTGGAAAATACTCACTAAATGGCTATTAGAGACATTTTGAAACAAACACAAGTAGAGGGCCGTTCACTGTCTGGAACAGCCATACATGAAGTAAAAGCGGCGCAAGTGAGCCCCCTGGTGGAGAAGAGTGGAAGTGCAGATAGTAAACTACATGTTAGAAAGTAAACTAGTTTACTAAAAGGCTTAAATTAAAAATTGTAAATATAGTGCAGTGTAGCAAACGAAGGTCATTCGAGATTTTGGATTTTTCATTGACCTTATATCTATATATATATATATATATATATATATATAT